>CAUYON010059033.1:0-21588 GCA_963573935.1 Arctocebus calabarensis
CCGAGTAGCTGGGACTACAGGCGCCCGCCACAGCGCCCGGCTATTTTTTTGTTTTGCAGTTCGGCCGAGGCCGGGCTTGAACCCGCCACCTTCGGTATATGGGGCTGGCGCCCTACTCGCTGAGCCACAGGAGCCGCCCTATAGGTATTATTTTATTAGATACTCACAGCGTCTCTGTGAGGGGGCGGTGGGGCAGGTACCATCGACCCTTTCTTATAGACATGACCTCTCAAAGGCTGCGCAACCAGAAATCAACAAATTTCAGACCAGGGCTCTAGTCTCTCCTGATTGTAAATCCACAGCCACCTGTTGCCTCTGGGTAACAGACAAAGGGTATTTTGACAACTTTGATTCTTCCTCTTTGGGCCACGCTTCCCATGTGCCTGTAGGGAGCATTAGAGGTCCTTCCTGCTTGGCTGATCTGGAAACGTGTCCCTGAACCCTGTGACTGTAGCAGTCTTACCGTATCTAATCTCACTGTATTATAAGCATTTTTTGTGTCTACCTCCCCTCATGTCTTCTAGGCCCCCTTACTGGATTAAGCTCTTTCAGATCAGGAGTCCTCTCTTTGGTCTTTACCATTCAGCACAATCCATGGTCTGTGATAGTAAGAGCTTCAGTAAATGCTTATTGAACTGTATAAGATACCAATAAAATTGGCCTGTCTCCCCCTGCCCTCTTAGAGCATGGGAGTTAGGTAAACTTTTTTCCTGAAGTAGCAGAACTCAGAACCTGTGCAATATCATCAGGTGGCCACAAGGTGGCAGGGTGACACCGCGGTTACCTTGCCTCCTGCAGCTGTTGGCTCTGTCCTGTCCCACTCTGTGGAAGAGACCGACCTATCTAGTTGATTCCTTCTGGACACCTGCTTGGGGAAGTGCCTCTGCAAAGTCTGCCTGAGACATCTCTGCCTCTAGCTTCTTCTAAAAGCTAGGTGGTATGGTGGAAAGGCTGTGGTTGCAAGTCTACCAGGCCTGGCTTCTAACCCTGGCTTTGCCTTGCCCCAGAAACTTAGCCTTGGGCATGCTACTTCTCTGACCCTCACTTTCCTCATTCTGTAAAAGGGCACACATTGTACAATTAGAAAAAGCCCAGCGTGTCATGGGCTTTTGCATGGCAGATTTATTGTTGGAAATTCCTCTGTTTGCCCTCTATAATCCAACTGCATCTTGCCATATGTCTTTTTTTTGTTTGTTTGTTTTTGAGACAGAGCTTCAAGCTGTCACCCTGGATAGAGTGCTGTGGCATCACAGCTCACAGCAACCTCCAATTCCTGGGCTCAAGCGAGTCTCCTGCCTCCGCCTTCCAAGTAGCTGGGACTACAGGCGCCCGCCACAACGCTGGGCCATTTTTTGGTTGCAGCCTTCATTGTTGTTTGGTGGGCCTGGGCTGGATTCGAACCCGCCAGCTCAGGTGTACGTGGCTGGTGCCTTAGCCCGTTGAGCCACAGGTGCTGAGCCTGCCATATGTCTTATTCATCAAGCTTCAGGCACTTTCCAGTGGGTCTCTCAGTCTTCCCTGCTGCATCACCCCATCCCCCAACTCTGCTCTCTCCTCAGTCAGCACCTTATTCCTGCCTTAATTCCTGCCACTTGCCCTGCCTGGATGCCTTCCCCCTGCCTATCCATTTTCTTCCATCCTGTCCCCCAGCCCTCTTAATGCCCAGAGCAGTGAGTGTGTATTTATGGGACTAATCTTGACTTCCCATGAAGTTGATAGTAAGTCTGTGAGGGGCCTCATCTTAATCATGTTGGCATCTGTGCTGTGCACTCAGCAGATACTCTGTGATAGAAATGACAGATATTATTAGCATGTCAGGTATTCTGCTAGATGCTTTGCCAGGAATATTTAATTTAGTCTTTACAACAAGTCTGTGAAACAGAAGCTGCTATCTCTACTTTACAAACAAGGGGTGAATCAGGATACTTAGAGCTCCAAGCAATAAAAATATTCCACTGAAATCAGTTTAGTAAGGAAAATTTATTATCTTACCAAAAAGAAGTCTTGAGGGGATTCTTGCTGATATCAACAAGGATCCAGGGTGTTGCTATCTCTCTTGGTTCCCTTCCTCAGTGTGTTAGTTTATCCTTGTAGAAGGATAAGGTCACCGGGTCCGCCTTACTGGCAGCAAGGTGCTGCCATGGTCCCAGGTGCCACACACATGAGAGACGATGTAGGTTCTGTGTCCTCCCTTCAAGAGAGCTCTTAGCAGATTTCTTATGAAGTTCTTGGCTAGTTGGGTCTTAGGCTTGTTCCCAAGCCAGTCACTAGCAAAGAGACTGGAATTAATGATACTGGCTTGGACTAGATAAGATTTAGCCCTTGAAGCTCGTGAGGGGCTAACCTCTTTTAATGCCCTCTAGCACCTGGTCCAGGGAAAAAGAGGGAACATAAATGAGGCTCAGTGAGTTAACAGACTTGCTTAAGTTTGCAGATCTAATAAGAACCATGATTCAGACCAACATCTCGCTGGCTGCCAAGGCCATCTGTTGGTTGATGGAGGTCATCCACAGAAGTGCAAGGAACATAACTCTGGATGTGGCGTACTAGGTTTGAGTGATCTTGGAGGTATCTTTTCCTATTGACTCTGGAGTCTTTCCTCTATAGGCCACTTTCCATTATTGTATTGACTTTTCTTAGTCAGTCTTTCTCCTCATCCTTTCCCCCTAGCCTGTGTCTTCTACTACCTGATTACTGTTTGCCTTCTAGAATAGATCTCATGGCCTAAGTTGGAAAAGGGCCCAGTTAGATTGAATGGCCTAAGGGCTGATCTCAGTGTAGCTGTCAGTGGCCCCAAAATGGTCATACTGAGGTTTCATTTAGAGCATATATAAGGCTCCCCAGGATCTGGGAGATGGAGTGGCCAGGGAAAGTGCCAAGGGGGCTGGTGAGGACCAGCAAGAACAGACAGGGGGAAGTTTGTGGTGTATTGGTGGAAATGTCAGGTCACATGGGCCCAGGGCTTAGAATAGGCTTTGGGGTGGTACCACCTATCCCTTGGGGAGACAGTGCAGTTGTCAGGAAGCTGTTTGGCTTGCAGATGCTTCAGGACTGCCCCAAGGCTCGCAGGGAGGTGGAGCTGCACTGGCGGGCCTCCCAGTGCCCGCACATCGTGCGGATCGTGGATGTCTACGAGAACCTGTATGCGGGGAGGAAGTGCCTGCTCATCGTCATGGAGTGGTAAGCAGCCTGCTGCTCCTGGTTCAGCCTGTCCCACTTCCCACTCAGGTGCCCCACCCTCTGAGGACAGCCCAGGCATGGACCCTGAAGCTGAAATGTAAATGCATCATTTCTTCTGGGGGACAATGGAGAGTGGCAGTGGGGTGTTGTGTTCATAGATCTCACTGTGGTTTTTTTCAGTTTGGATGGTGGAGAACTCTTTAGTCGAATCCAGGATCGAGGAGACCAAGCATTCACAGAAAGAGGTAGAAAGGGTCTGTCATGGGGACAGGCTTAGGCAGGTGGGGCAGGGCCCACTTGGGGAAGACTCTGAGGCTGCTGTTTCCTTTGGCATGCCAGCACCAGAGAGATCCTTGTCCTAAACCAACCAGGGCAGCTCCTAGTGTCTTTGTTTCCAGGGTGGGTAGTGGATGTGGGGAGCCCCAGGCTGCTCAGCTATGGGTCTGAAGCGTTGGGCTTTGAAACCCAGTGATGCAGCTTTGTGACTTTCTTTCTGTTCTCTCTACTCTCCCCTCTACAGAAGCATCAGAGATCATGAAGAGCATTGGTGAGGCCATCCAGTATTTGCACTCAATCAACATTGCCCATCGGGATGTCAAGGTGCCAGTTATTCGTATCTCTGTACCCGGGGGCAGTGGAGGCAGGTTACCGGAGGCACCCTGCGTCCTCCCTGCTTGGTTCTTGAGTGTGTCATTCTCTGCCCTGCAGGGCCCTGCTCTCTCAGCCCGTGGGCAAACCCACAAACCCAGCAGTGAAGCCCTATCTGGTCACACTCAGCCCTGTGGTTCTCCTCAGTCAGAACCTCGCCCTCACACCCTTGGCTTCTGTGTCCCTGTAGAGTTTTCTGTTGCTTCTCAAGCACCCTGGAAGCTCTATGAAGGCAGGACCTGCTCAGGCAGAGCTGATGTTCCTCCTCGTGGGCAGCTCACAGGGGCTGGGTCATTGGATGAATGAAGGAGGGAGGAGCCATTCCCCTTAGGTTTCTCATAGCCCCTCGCAGGTTCAGCTGGGCTTTATTTATCTCGTCTCTTTCTGTAGCCTGAGAATCTCTTATACACCTCCAGAAGGCCCAATGCCATTCTGAAACTCACTGATTTCGGCTTTGCCAAGGAAACCACCAGCCACAACTCTTTGACCACTCCTTGTTACACGCCATACTACGTGGGTAAGTCCAGAGGAGACCCAGGGACGTAGGCTTCCCCAAGAACTTTCCTCAACCCCTCCTCTTGGAGGTCACTAGAGGCCGGCCACAGAATCTAGGACAGTCACACCCTCTGGACCTTTCTGGCATTGGTTGGCGGGACTTGCTCAGAAGTAGAGTTAAGCTGGGAGTGAGAAATTGTAGGAAATTATCTGCCTGAGGTGATGGGCAGGATTGTGTGCATGCATGCACAGTCCTGAGGAGAGCCACCATTTCCATCTGATTCTCAGTGGCATCTGGCACCCAGATCTGGTTCTGGAACCTCAGCTTACTGGCACAGAATAAGCTCCAAAGCACATTTGTCAAATTAAATGGGCAGCGTAGGTCTGCAAGTCTCATGCAGTTCAGGGATTTTTTAATCTTCAGATTTTAGCTCCATGGTGCCTGTTGGAGGAGAGTGCTTTATTTTCCTTCAGCCCCAGCTGGGTTATGGCTCCTCCTCCTCGCAGCCCAGCTGCTGCTTCCTCACCATGGGCCGGACGGTTGGGATGGGGAGCATTATGCACACATCCCGAGGGCTAGGCCCACCCATGCTGACCTTTGGTTTGCAGCTCCGGAAGTTCTGGGCCCAGAGAAGTATGACAAGTCCTGTGACATGTGGTCCTTGGGTGTCATCATGTATATCCTGTGAGTGTGTGCTGGGAAGGGGCAGGGTGGGCATGGGGGAGCCCTGGACCTCTCCAGGACCAGAGGGAGAGGCAAGTGCCAGTGTGCCCCTGTGGATGGGGGATTCCCAGGGAATCCCCTTCCCTCAGTGCTCAGTGGATTCTGACAGCTGAGTGGTGGCGATAAGCTATCTAAAGGGGCGGAAAGAGTGTGGTTTAGATACTTAGTATGTGGATCCTGGACCCTGTCCCTGGCTTTGCATGTTGTGCCTGTATCAGTGAGCCATTATTTCTCTGTGACCTTTACAAGAAGAGCCCGTTTCTCATCCTGTTCCCAATGTAGGACCCCTAAGTAATGTCTGTCTCCTGCTTCCTTCCCTCTCTTGATGCAGGCTGTGTGGGTATCCCCCCTTCTATTCCAACCATGGCCTCGCCATCTCTCCGGGCATGAAGACTCGTATTCGAATGGGCCAGTATGAGTTTCCCAATCCAGAATGGTCAGAAGTATCCGAGGAAGGTAGGAGCCCAGTCTTTTGGGACAATGGGAAGAACCTATGTGTGGGGGTGTGGTATGCACAGGCACACGTGTGCACATGTTCGCGTGGGCATCCAGCTCATGTGGGTGTGTAACTGTGTCAGCCGCTGTGCCCACACTTGCTGGCTCTGTATGTGGCCTGCTAAGTGGTGGTCATAGTGGTCTGTGGGCAGTCTCCCTCTTTGAGTCTCGTTTTCTCCTGACAACTGGGAGGAAGAGCAGGACAGGGAGAGTGGCCCCTGAGCTGAACCTGTCCTACCCCATCCCACAGTGAAGATGCTCATCCGGAACCTGCTGAAAACAGAGCCCACTCAGAGAATGACCATCACAGAGTTCATGAACCACCCCTGGATCATGGTAAGCCTGGCAGGCTGGGGACACCTGGGTCCAAGTCCAAGGGGACTGTCCCTCGGGATAGGGCCCTTGCTAGGAGTCTGCCTACCCCAGGTTTTCACTCTCTTTCCTCTCCCCTTAGCAATCGACAAAGGTCCCTCAAACCCCGCTGCACACCAGCCGAGTCTTGAAGGAGGATAAGGAGCGGTGGGAGGATGTCAAGGTGAGGGGCGCCACTGGGTGAAAGGGGCTTGGTGGGGTGGGGGGGAAACTCACTAGGAGGGCCCAGGGAGGGGTAGTGCTGGCTTCTACACCCTCCCACCCCCGGGGTGTTTCCATTACAAGAGCAGCGGCCTGACACACTTGCCTGACTAGGTTGTGGGTAGAGCATTCTGTGTGTTTTTTTTTTGGAGATTCTTACTATGTTGCCCTGGGTAATAGATTCTTACTATGTTGCCCTTGGTACAGTGCCATGGCCTCACAGCTCACAGCAACCTCCAACTCTTGGGCTTAAGTGATTATCTTGCCTCAGCCTCCCAAGTAGCTGGGACTACAGTAACCCGCCACAATGCCTGGCTATTTTTTTGTTGTAGTTGTCATTGTTGTTTAGCAGGCCCCATCTGGGTTTGAACCTGCCAGCCCTGGTGTATGTGGCTGGTGCCTTAACCACTGAGCTCCGGGTGCCAAGCCTGCATTCTGAGTTCCTGTCTATAAGCCCTGTACTCCCTGGGTCTCCAGCCGGGCCTTAAAGGCCATGTGGTATGATCTTATTTTGTGGAAGAGGAAACTGAAGCCTAGAGAGGGGGAGTGGCCTGGGACTGGCTGAGATGGACCAGACCCAGGTCTCCTGACTCCGGGTCCAGTGCTCTTCCTGAGGGCTGTCAGGAGAGCAGCAGCAGCACGTGGCCATACTCTCTGCTGCCCAGCGCTGGAGTGAGGACGCTGTTGGCAGTGGGGACCCACACCTGCCACCCTCATCCCGCCCTTGTGTCCCTCATTTCTCATGTGTCCCTCATCTCTCTCCTTGTTTTCTGGCTTTCTTTTTGCACATTTCCTGGTGCCAATCCCCTACCCCTGCTCCCAGGAGGAGATGACCAGTGCCTTGGCCACCATGCGCGTCGACTACGAGCAGATCAAGATAAAAAAGATTGAAGACGCATCCAACCCTCTGCTTCTGAAGAGGCGGAAGAAAGCTCGGGCCCTAGAGGCCGCAGCTCTTGCCCACTGAGTCTTCAGGCCGCTCCTGCCCCACTGCAGGACAAGCAATAACTCTCTACATGAATATGTTTTTTAAACGAGGAGACACAGAACTGCCCATTTGTGCCTCCTCTCCTCAGCTGCATGGAGCCCTGAACTGTGCCAGCGGCTGAATTCTGCCTTTGGTTCTTCTCGCCACCTTGGAGGGGAAAGGGGTGGGAGGTTGGGAGGCTGCAAAGAGAAGTGAGCAAGGTGCTGTGAAACCTGTGCTCATTTTACAATCTTATTGGTAATGTGACCTGGAATTTTTATGAAACTTTTTTTTTGTCCTTTCTCCTACTTCTCCTTTTTACCAGACCCCTTCCTGTCTGGATCCTGCAAAGATACGGGGTTTGTTGAGGGTTATTTGTGGAAACTGTTATAGGGAATGTCCCCATGTTGTCCCATTTACCCTCCCTATTTCCCCAGGACAGCCTGGGGTCCCTGCTGGCTCAGGCATTCTGGTGGCTGAAGGCCACCTTGGAGGAGGATGCTACCCGCCTCCTCTCCTGAAGTCCTTGGACATCACCAGTGTGCCAGACAGATAGGAGTGAGTGTGTGTGTGTATGTGTGTGTGTGCACGTGTGTGAGTGCCCAGATCTGTACCTGGGATCGTGCATTTGCAGGGCCAGGGGCAGGCAGGGTATGGGAGAAGGGAAGCCCTATAGTGGCTCAAGAACCTTCCTTGTCCTTGGGCCTGCCCTGCCTATTTTGAGCCTGCCAAAGTGCCTGGGAAGCCCATCCAGAGTCTGAACTAGGCCCTCCACGGCCTGTCTCTGTTAGCCGGTTCTGGGAGGCAGAGAGGAGTGACCTGGGCACTGGCACAGCAATCAGGAAGACTGGACTCCCTTGTCCCCGATTAGTGCTCATCCTAGGACCCCTGAGGCACTGATCTATTGCTCCTTCTCGCCATTATTAACCATTGTTGTTTATTTTCCTTCAATTTGTAGCCATTTATCAATGGTTCATCTCTCAGGCTCAAATGGGTGAACCTGAGCAGTTTGTATTGACAAAGCTTTTGCATTACATGCGTCTCTCCTGGGCTCTGGGGCATCAGCCAGCTACCCCTTGTGGGTAGACCCAGCGCCTCTGTGATCCTCTCTCATATTTCCATCTTGTGGCCAGTGGGTGGTGGGGAGTCTTTGCACCAAAGATGTCCCGACTTTGCCCCCTCACTCATCAGCCACTTTGTCATTACCCTAAACAACTCAGCTCTGTGTCCAGGTCAGTGAGAGGAGAGGTCTCCCTGGTATTGGTGAAAAGCAGCCGGGGAGGGGTTCTCTGTGCCATGGCCCCCCAGCCCTGCTTCCCTTTTGGGGGAAGGGTGGCAGGAGTACTTCAGCTTTCCTGTTCCTCAGGGACAGGTGGTAGAGGGGCACCAGGGTCATTTTTGTGCATGGGGAAGGGCTCTGGGTGCCCGCAGCACCTCCTTCGTCTCTGATGGTGTGTCCAGCACTCAGATTGTTGTATACTGTTGTTTTTACAAAATTGTCTTTACTAAACAGATTTAATAGTTGAAAGTTTTTCTTTCTCTTCCTTTCTGGGGCTCAGGCCCCCAGTCTCCTCCACCTCTCTCGTGTGCAGAGAGGTTTGGTGTATTGGGAAAGGCAGAGCTGGGCATCCTGGAAGAGGGGAGGGGAGGGGAGGAGAGAAGAGAAGAGGAGGGCCGGCTGGATCAGCAGGAGCCGGTGCCTCCCTGGGAGCATATCTGCGGTTGGGATGGTGAATGCTGCTCTCCCTAACACAAGTCAGGAGGCAACAAGGGCTGGCTGGGAGCCCATCCTCTTTTACCAAACACCTAATCAGGAGCCCAGCTACTTCTTGGCACATTATTCTTGACCCACATACCCACTGCCAGGTGTTAGCACCTTTAGTCTAGGGGAGCTGGCTTGTGTGGGGCACGGGGAAGAGGAGGTGGTGTGTATTTGGTTGAAATCCTGGAAAAGCAACTGGGGAGCAGTTGGTGTAGTGCCTTAAAATTCCAGGAGATGGCGATAGGGGTCAGGAAGAAACTAAAGGCTGAAGAGATAGCAGAGTTCATGTGACCCATTCTCAAAAAAAAAAAAAAAGGCCCAGAGGTGGGGCTTTGAGGTCACGTGATGACTTGATTTGCAGTAGAGTCTAAAATAGAAACTGGTCTAGGAACCCCATCGCTCTCTCTCCGGGTCTGGCAGAGAAATCGCATGTCCTAGAACAGGGATCCTCAAACTATGGCCTGTAGGCCACATGCGTTGGTGTGAGTTGTATTTGTTCCCGTTTTGTTTTTTACTTCAAAATAAGATATGTGCAGTGTGCATAGGAATTTGTTCATAGTTTTTTTTTTTAAACTATAGTTTGGCCCTCCAACAGTCTGAGGGACAGTGAATTGGCTCCCTGTTTAAAAAGTTTGAGGACTCCTGTCCTAGATCATTTTGCCTACTTTCTCTTGTGTTATCCTCAGAACTCAGGACAAAGGCAATGCAGGATGGCTATCCCTGTTTAATGAGCAAGGAATCTGATCCAGAGGGCAAAAAGAATTTGCCAGGATCACACAGCTAGGTAGTTTGAACTAGAACTCAGGCCACCGGGTCCCCTCTTCAGACCTGCCTCTTCCCTGGAGGAGAGAAAGGAGGTTGTCTTGTCCCCTCAGTCATCAAAGGGATCACATCTCTACCCTCAACTCATTGGAACAGAGGCCCCAGACCTTCCTTTCATGACTTCTGAATGGGTTGCTGGGGTCAGGTCCTGAGATACTACCTACCATTCTAGAAAGCACTGCTTAAAATAAGCCAGCAGGAGACTTTGCTTTCAGAGAAATCCATTTATTTTTGTCTGCACTTACAAAGACGTCAAAAGTGATAAGATCCCAAGGGGAACAAGAAAGAAGGGGTGGTGGGAAGGGAGTCCAGGAGAGAGGGGAGGAAGAAGTTGTCAACATTCTGTTGTCTTTAGAGGCCGTAATACAGTATTTCTTGATTCTGCCATTTAAATATAATGGCTTAATATATATATATTTGTTATCTTCCCGTTCTACAAGTCAAAAGAGTGATAGAGTCTCACTGGGCTAAATCTGGTGTTCCTTTTAGAAGGCTGTGTCCTTGCCTTCCCAGCCTCAAGGGGCTTTCTGCATTCCTTGGCTTGTTGCCCCTTCCTCATTCTTCAGCCACAACCTCACATCTCCGTGACATTTCTTCTATGGTCACATCTGTTTGACCCAGCTAGGAAGGGTTGTTGCCCTTAAGGACTGGTGTGCTGAGATCTGGCCTGCAGATAATACAGGATAATCTCCTCATTGCAAGGTCATTAGCCTTAATCTCACCTGCAAAGTCCCATTTGCCATGTAAGGTGACATAGCTCCAGGTCTAGGCACCAAGGCATGGCATCACTGGAGCCATGATTCTGCCACAGAGGCCTGTCTCACACCTTTTCACTAGTGTTCAACATTGACCCTTGTGTTTGCTTCCTTCCTGTCTGGGTCAGCCCAGCTCAGGAAGACTCTTGTGGCTAGTGAGGATCCATCTTGGGTTAGCTTTCAGGGAAGATGGCTGGGATGAAGGGCGAGGAGGGATTTGGCATGGTGAGTGGGGTCCACGTCTTTCCATGCTCCCATGCTCTGACCTTCCATGCTGGCAAGTTGACTCTAGGAGAATTTAACCACTTTCTGCTGACTCCTAGGGCGGGGAGGGAGGGGTTGGCCATGGAAACCTTTGTCCCTAAAGGCAGATACTGCCTTGCATGTGTGCAGGGGTGGGGGAGACAAGTTGTGTTTCTAGAAGGCTTTTAAGTGGTGTGAGATACAAAGAGGAGCTGCAGACACCCCTGGGCACTTGCTGAGTGCCCTCTTCATGAAAAACACCCTCAGGGGGCTCAGTCCAGTGTCCAATTAAACTGCCAAGAAACAGGCCCAGAAAAGTAAGAGACTTCTCCAAGGTGTCACAACTAGTCAGACTATTTTTATTTTTATTTTTGTAGAGACAGAGTCTCATTGTATCACCCGTGCTAGAGTGCCCTGCCGTCACACAGCTCACAGCAACCTTCAACTCCTGGGCTTAGGCGATTCTCTTGCCACAGCCTCCTGAGTAGCTGGGACTACAGGTGCCCGCCACAACGCCCAGCTATTTTTCTGTTTTGCAGTTCCGCAGAGGCTGGGTTTGGACCCGCCACCTTTGGCACATGGGGCCAGCGCCCTACTCACTGAGCCACAGGTGCCGCCCTAGTCAGACTATTCTGACCTAGCTCTCCTGACCTCTCTCTGAAGATTAGAGGTCCTTTAACAAAGAGCTTGGAAGCCTTGATCAAGGAGGGTGGCAGGAGTGGGGAGGAGAGCAGCTGCCGAGACTGGACACCATTCTACCGAGGGATGTCTAGTTTCTTCTGAAGGGGAGGGGGTTGTATTTCTGCACCCTGTGTTTATTGTGAGGGGTTCAATGACATAATAGATTTAAATGCTTCCTAAAATGCCAACTACCAGGCAGCCTTTGTCACCAGTGCCCTGCAGAAAGGGCACAGAGAGCATAGGCTTAGAGTGGGGCCGGTGGCCTGGGCTGGGTCGTTGCTCTGCCCATAGCTGGGTAGATCTCTGTCCCTTGAGATGAGGAGGCAGTTGGGTTGGTAAACAATAACAGTAAATTGGGGGTTTTTCTTTGACTCGGTTGGAGACAGGAAATGCGAACAACTGTGTATGATGAGTGGGGAGGCCTGCTCAGGGTGTGAAGGAAATTTATTAGTTATTCAAGGGAGGAGGGTGAGGGTGGTGAGGCTGGGGAAAGTGGTGTCCCACTTACCGGTGAACGTAAACAAACCCTGCTGGGCACTCCCCAGTCGGGCCAGAGCGGGACAGAGGTGGCTTTGGGGAACCATCACAGCACCTCAGCCCTGAGAATACAGCCCCACTTGGGTTCTATCTCTTGCAGCCTGCATTTAGGGGTCTCAGCTACCTCAGGGTGAGTGGCTGAGTTTGGGAGTAGCAGCTCTTCGAAGGGACATCCTGCTCTAATTCTGGGGGCCCTTTTGGAGACTTGATCTACCGCTCCTCTCTCTCCACCCAGTCAGACCAACATGGAGTGGCTGCCCCCGCGGACTGACCTCTGAATACCCAGACGCATATTGTGCTTCACGTACGTTGGGAAAAGTGAACCATGTATAAAACTCGGTTCCTGCCTCACTCCAGCAATGAGTGGCCTTGACCTTCCTTTCCCTGTATCTGCAGGCCAAGATACATCAGAAAGTGTTCCAGACAGTAAGGAGTGTGCCATCCTAGCCCTGGTGACATGGGGTGGCCTCTTAGGGCCGCCTAGGGGTTTTGGAACTGGAAAGAGGAGTGAAGTTAAAAGAAACATGCTCTGTATCCTCATCCTTTGGATGAAGCTCTCACATCCATGTCTTGGCTGGCAATGGTGTCTGTCCACCATTTAGGCGTGTAAGGGTTACATGAGGCCAAGACTGTGGTGTGCAAGGGCAGGACCACTCCCCCAAGCTTTGGGCAGCTCAGTGCTTCTCTTGGCCTCCTGGTCCTGAGCTGCTCCTTTAGAAGACTTAGCCACTATTCAATATCAAAATGCCATGTTTTGATTCAGTTTGTCTTGAAAACCTCCACTCTGCATAATGACTAGTGCTTGGGAATTAGGGAGACACTGATGAGTAAGAAGTGGGTCCAGCCCTCAAGGAGCACAGTGTAGGGCGTGGACGACACAGCTGTGATAGAAGGCGGGGAGTCCATGTGCTCCAAGGGAGGAGGTGCAGGAGGGGGCTAGTCTGTGTGAGACCCAGAGGTTTCTAGCATCCCTTTGAGCTGGCTCTGGAAGGACAGTTTGGCGGGTAGAAGGAGCAGCAGGGTGGCTCACGCCTGTAATCCTACCGCTCTGGGAGACCAACGGGTGGATTGCCTGAGCTCAGGGGTTTGAGACCAACCTGAGCAAAAGGGAAACTCTGTCTCTTAAAAACAAATAGCTAGGCTTTATGGCAGGCACCTGTAGTCCCAGCTAACTTGGGAGGTTGAGGCAAGATAATCGCTTGAGCCTAAGAGTCTGAGGTTGCTGTCAGGTGTGATGCCAAGGTACTCTATAGAGGGTGGCAAAGTGAAACTGTCTTAAAAAAAAAAAAAAAAGATTTTTCCATTGATCCCCACACCAGCTTTTCTTTTTTAAGAGCCAGGTCCTTCCTTTTGTGATAGGCTCACCCCTTCTGTCTTCTGGTCTGAACTACTGTCTGCTCCTCTTGAGCTTGACCTTTTACCCCCATGTGTTCTGCCCACAGAAGTCTGATCTCCCTCAGAAATCTGCCTTGGTGTTTTCTACCCATTTTCTTTTTCCAGCCCCTCCAACTTGGATCCCCCTTATTCATGATGTTTGCTCCCCCAAACTAAAATTTGGTAGTATAGTCTGTGGAGATTTCAACACTTATTTTTTAGTTAATTTTTAAAAAGACTAAGTTGTACCCTAACGTAGAGTATTTATAGTCATACATTTTACAAATAATTTTGGAAAATGATGACATGAAATTGGGAACCCACCTGGGAGAGTGGGATGCGCGTTGTGAGGGGCTACCTCGCTCCTCTCACCTCCGCTGATAACGAGCCTCCCTCATTCCATCTTTATGAGCGGCAGTCAGTATATTGAACGTGAAGCCCTTGAGAGCCTCTCTGGTACAGATGCAAATGTCACTGTACCTTTCTCCACCCTTTTTATTTTTAACACACCAACATCTCAAACCTAGGGTTACCTTGGAATTTACGTCTGTTTTCTGGAGGGAATAATTACTGCGGTGGAACCTGTGATGGTAAATCACTTGGGGGACCAGGTCTGGCATGCAAATGCATTTGTTTGCATAATTTTCTTGCTGTCAGGGACGGTCAAGTTTCCTACCCCCATCCCTCACCCCTGCCAGGATTTGCAAGTGAAATACTGGGACTGACTTTCCCCCTTCACAAGTCCCCTGGCCCTCCCGAGTAGATGCCCTCAACCCCCTTGGTTTTGGTTCTGTCTCTGAGACCCAAAGAAGACCAAACTGTAGTCTTAACCTCTCTGATCCTAGGATCCCGATATGCAAAGTGTCTGTGCAAGTTATGCAAATGAGCTCCCTGTCCGGGTGGCTCTGGCCCTAGCTCTGCATAGTCTCTGGCTGGCTGTGGGCAGCTGTCTGAGTCCATGTGAAACGTGATCGTGCTCCTTCCTCAGTCCAGGCAGCTGTGGCTCTCTTGTTCCTCAAACAGCCAGAGCCTCTTGGGGTAACAAGGCCTCAAGTTTCAGAATGAAATGAGTTCTCCCAGCCCTTAACCTCTGATTTGGAGACCTGTGGTTCTGAATTCACCAGTCAATGGTTTACTTTTCAAAGCAACCACGATCTCATCTGAGTCTGCGACTGAGACCTTAGCTACAGTCTGTGTACCCGGAGGTCTGGTATTTGTAGCAAGATCTAGAGGGGCCTGTGGTTTTCGGAAACTCAGCTGTCCCCTTTTCTGGTCATAGACCTGTACTAAGGAAATGGTCCTCATAGTGAGACTTTAGCCTTACCCCTCATCCCTCCCGCCCACCCACCCGCAGGAGGGATGAGGGCAGGAGGGGAGGGGAACAAGGGCAGGGGGGTTCTTTGAGCCAACATGTGAGGAAAAGGGTAGAACTAGTCTGAAAACAAGAGCTGACTCAGGTAGGAACTGGGTGTCTACTGGATGGATGAATGGATCTAAAGAAAAATCGGCACAAATACTTTTAGTCATTCAAACATAGAAATTGTATATATATTTAGACATATAGAGCAAAGTGTGAAGGTCTCTCTAAAACCTCTCCTCACCCAACTTTGCCAGATTCCTCTTCAGAAATAATTTCTTTGAACAGCTTGATTTAATTTTGATTTTTATCCCAAACGTTCTGCTAAGCAGTGTTCGCAACCTTCCTAATACCATGACCCTTTAATACAGTTCCTCGTGTTGAGGTGACCCCCAACCATAAAATTATTTTTTTTTTTTTTGAGATAGAGCCTCAAGCTGTCACCCGGATAGAGTACTGTGGCATCACAGTTCACAGCAACCTCCAATTCCTGGGCTCAAGCGAGTCTCCTGCCTCTGCCTCCCAAGCAGCTGGGACCACAGGCGCCCGCCACAACGCCCGGCCATTTTTTTGGTTGCAGCCGTCATTGTTGTTTGGCTGGCCCAGGCTGGATTCGTACCCGCCAGCTCAGGTGTACATGGCTGGTGCCCTAGCCTGTTGAGCCACAGGCGCCGAGCCATAAAATTATTTTCTAATGACCACAATGAGAACCACCATGCTAATGTATCTAGATATATTTGTGCTTGTAAGCACAGCAGAGAAATTTCTTTGAAGCTTATAACAAGTGTAAATGGAATCAGACATACTGTTCTGCAAGTCGCTTTTTAAAAATAATTGTGATAGGCTCGGCACCTGTGGCTCTAGCAGCTAAGGCGCCAGCCACGTATACCTGAGCTGGTGGGTTTGAATCCAGCCCAGACCCGCCAAACAACAATGACAGCTGCAACCAAAAAATGGCCGGGCGTTGTGGCAGGCGCCTGTAGTCTCAGCTACTTGGGAGGCAGAGGCAGGAGACTCACTTGAGCCCAGGGGTTAGAGGTTGCTGTGAGCTGTGATGCATGGCACTCTATCCAGGGTGAAAGTTTGAGGCTCTGTCTCAAAAAATAATAATAATTTGTGATAAAACACACTTAACATAAAATTTACCATCTGAAGCATTTACAGTGTACATTTAAGTTTTTAAGTTCAGTAGTGTATTCATACTGTTGTGTAGCCACTCTCCAGAACTTTTTCAGAACCATTAAACAATATAAAAATTGTTTTTCTAACTTAGCATAACTCAGTGGATTTCCATGACTGAACTCACAGAACTAATTTTATATTTTTTGGGTTATAGAATATTCCATAGTATGGATGTGCCACAATTTATCCGCTATAGATGGATATTTCTGTTCCCTCACTGCCTTTTTCTACTATTGGTATAGATGCTGCAAATATCTTGTACAGTAATGAGCACTTGCTTTTTCTTTTTTTTTGAAACAGAGTCTCCCTATATTGCCCTTGGTAGGGTGCTGTGGTGTCACAGCTCACAGCATCTTCAAACTCTTGGGCTTAAGTGATTCCCCTGCCTCAGCCTCCCAAGTACCTGGGACTACAGGTGCCCGCCACAACGCCCGGCTATGAACAAATTCTTAAGGGTTTCTGTAGTAATAGGTTACTAGCAGTGGCATAGCTGCATCTAAATGTATACATTTTAGGTTTTGACAGGCACTGCTGATTTCGATAGTATCAATATATGAATACAGCAGTGGAGCAATCTGGGATGGAGTAAGTCAGCTGAGAGTAAGAGGGCATTTGGAGCACTTCCTCAAATGGGTAGATGCAGACCCTTGGTTTCATCTTGGGCAACTGGAAAAGTCTACTCTAGAGGTGGGTAGGGGATTCCTTCAACCTCTCCCCACATCAGCAGCTCTGCTATCTCAATTATGGTTATTTGCATATATTTTGGTTGTGTAGGCAGAATGGCCAAAAGACAAAAATTTGAGATTCAGCCTTGTTCTGTCTCCTACTGGTGTCTGATGTTGAGCAGGCCACCTGACCTGCTTCTCAGATTGGTATCCGAGTGCCCAGGGAGGAGATGACAAGTGTGCAGAGAACTGACATGGCAGACCGTGGTGGGTGCCGTGTGAGGTTAAGGGGCAGGGATCCCTTCTGGTTAGGGATAGCAGGGAAAGGCATGTGGTGGGGAAGGTGTGTTTTGCTCAGGGAGACACAGGACACATGCAAGTATTTTTTCTTACTTTACAGGAGCTCAACCACACATTGCCTCCCCAAAAGCCTTTATGGGACACTGATTATGTGCCGAGCCTTCTCTGCGGGTTACTGAACCTGAAGAATCAGGCTTGGGATATATGGCCAATAGCTCAGATGCACACTGCACAGGAGAAATCGTCACAGTTACATTAAACTGGGTTCAGACTGTGAGCTGGTGACTTGACCTCTCTGAGTCTCTGCTTACCAACTAGTAAAATGGGGATCAGTACTGAGCCATGCATGAGAATGTGCCTCACAGACCTCCTATCCTCCTATCCTCCAAGGACCCCAGATAATACACTCTGAAATTCATTGTTGTATTTGTGCAGAGGCCACACTTCCATCCACCTGTTCCCAGTGACTGAGAGAGACAGGGATACTAAGGCCCATCCATTCCAGAAAGAACCAGGATCTAAAGAGAGCCAAGCAAGAGTGAGACCCTATCTGCCAAAAATAGAAAAAACTAGCCAGCTGTTGTGCTGTGCGCCTGTGGTCCCAGCTATTTGGGAGGCTGAGGCAAGAGGATTGCTTGAGCCCAAGAATTTGGGGTTGCTGTGAGCTATGACACCAAGGCACTCTACCCAGGGTGACAGAGTAAGACTCTATCTTGAAACAAAAGAAAAAGCAATTTTCCCTAATAAAACCTTTGCATGTTTAATCTTGCTTTAGCACCTGCTTCTTAGAGTAGGTAGGTATTAGTACTAAGTGGTAAGTACTATAGTCATTATTATTGTCACAGTGTGAGCAGGAGTTAATTTAAGAGGGGAATTTGGCTTTAGACATCTAGAAGCTTGTTTTCCTGCCCCTGCCCTGTTCTGTGTCTCTTACTGACCCCTCCCTCGCATGTGACTTTATGAGAGTGGTAATTATTCCTCCCAACCTCCTGGGCTGTCTGCACCTCTTCTTTGCAGGATGAAAGTGATGAATGCTATGCTGTTTGGTTGAGAAAGGAGGCTGCCTCAAAGGTCTGCTGCAGGGAGGCGAAGTTACCCTGGATTTGTATCTCCTTAGCCCAGCTCACCCTTGTAGTGCTGAGGTGTGGACTTGCTGGGAGGCAATGTGAGGAGGTGGTGGGTCACTGTGGGGTGCTGGCAGCTGGGCAGAGTTGGCAGTGAGGGGCTGATGGAGGATGATGGGAAGGCAGTGTGTCTTTGGGTGAAACAGACAGTGAGAGGTGAGGGTGAGTCACGGGGTTTCTCTTGAAACCTTCATGCCCATGGTCTCTAGAATTGCTGAAAGTGGAGCCCGCCAGCCCCAGCTTAGGCCCCAGTTCTAAGAATGCCTCCTTTTTCCTCCCTCCCACAGTTGCCAAAATTAATCAGGCCCCAGCTTCAGGGGGTACTGCTCTCTTCTCATAAGAATTTGGCAAAGAAAACCACTGGGTTATATCCCAGCAAAGGAGGCCACAGAGATTAGGGCTGATTGGGAGGAAATGTGAGTGTAGTGGTTTCTAGTTTGGGTTTCAGAACGTGGTTCTTCTGCTCACACCACCAAAGAAATTTGGCTTGCAAGATTCAAAAGAAGATATGTGGTATGATGTGGGCTAGAACCCTGGGCTCCTGAAGATCTGCGCCCATGGTCCGGCTCTACCGCTTGCCAGCTCAGAACCTTCAAGTCTGTATGCCTCAATTTCCTAGCTAGTAAAAATGGTTACTTCAGAGCATCTTCATAGCACAGCCGTGAGAATGAAACAGCTGATCAGTGTCAATATTTAACCCGGGTCCTGACACACAGCGAACAGAAGCCCAGTGCGGAGCGTCCCAGTTCAGGTCTAAGACCTCAGTCCCCTCTGTGACCTTTTCTCTTGAATTTTTGATTTCCAACAATCTTATGAGGAAGAGGTGTTATTATCCTCATTTTATAGGTATGTAAACTGAGGCTCAGCTTGATGCAGTACCTCAGAAACCATCCTTCTTAATACAGGGCTCCGAGCTTTTGCAGGGGTTGGTCGCCAGCTCACTACAGCCAGCCTACTCGGAACACCTCCCCAAAGTGAAGAGGAGGAAGTGAAAGCTAAAGCTCAGAGACGCTCAAGGCCCCTTGTCCTTCTGAGGGCCAAGGCACAGTTTAGTGGCCTACAGTGTTCATAGACCTCAAGGGCTGGAAGGGGACGGTGCAAAACTGTTATTTATTTATTTTTTTAAGACAAAGTTTCTCTCTGCACTCTGTTAGAGTTCTGTGGTATCATTAAAACTCACACCTCACTGTAATCTCAAACTTGTGAGCTCAAGTGACCTTCCTGCCTTAGGCTCCCAAGGCGCTGGGACCACAGCGACCTGCCAGGAAGCTCATCTAATTTTTCTATTTTTAGTAGAGATGGGATCTCCCTCCTGCTCAGGCTGGTTCGTACCCACCTCGGCCTTCCCAGAATGCTAGGACTACAGTAATGAGCTACCACACTTGGCTACTTTTTCTATTTTTTTTTTTTCTGGATTCTATTCCTATAAGTTTTTTTTTTTTTTTTATTGTTGGGGATTCATGGAGGGTACAAGAAACCATGTTACCCTAGGTGCATTTGTTGGGTAAAGTCCCTCTTACAATCGTGTTTTGCCCCCCAAAGGTGTGGCACACACCAAGACCGCGCCCCCCGGGCGGCGTGCCGCGCGCGGCGGGGGGGTGGGGGGCCCGGCGCGGCGGGGGCGGGGGGGGGGGGGCCCGGGGCGCCCCGCGCGCGACCGATGGGGGGGGGGGTGGGCAAAGGAAGAGCAGCGCGCGGGACGGAGGGTGGGGGGGGGGTCTTGGTGTGTGCTACACCTTTTGGGGGCAAAACACGATTGTAAGAGGGACTTTACCCAACAAATGCAATCAGTGTAACATGGTTTCTTGTACCCTCAATGAATCCCCAACAAAAAAAAAAATTACAGCCTTCATGATGTTTGCTTGCCTGATGGCTGTCATCTCCACACTCACCCTTCTATAATCTCCTCCGCTTTACTGCCCAAGGCTTGAAGCCTGCAAACTACTTTATTTCCCAAACCCCTTTGTAAGCTGAGAGGTTAGGTTCTGACAGCGGAAGATGATATGAAATTAAGAGGTAGGAAAAAAAGGAGAAGCCACTCTAATTTTCTCCTGTTCTGACACAGCCTCAGTGAGCAACCGTGAACTCTCCAATTTTCAACATCATCAGTGTCAATGGGGACTGTGGGTTCCTTAGCTCATGCAGCAGCAACAATAAGCTAAGCACTGGATTCCTAGGTAACAATAACAACATCCTCAACAGCAGAGTACTTAGAGGTTCTGGGTAATATCACTTTTAATTTTCTTCCTCCATTCCTAAGGGCAATAGCTACTTCCCAGCTTATCAATCTCTGGGGAGCATGACATCTTAGATTTTTTATTGCTCTAACCCTTCCAACCAACTCTTCCGCCAATTTTGCGACCAATTTTCTATATTTAAAAGCTTTCTGTCATAGATATCCCATGCAGTTTCTGTTTTCCTGAATAAATGCCAAACAACAGAGTTAGGGAAGACTCACTCTCCAGAATCTACTTTCACATATTTAACTCCTCGTAACACCTTCAGATTTTGGCATGACAAATTCTATTATGCTCTTTTCATAGAAGGGTAAACTGAAAAAAATTAAGTAAATTGACTAAAATTATATTGCTAATACAAGTGAGGCCTGAACTCAATCTAAGTTTTTTCCATCTATATTCTAAGTTCTTTTCACAATGTTTAAGTCAAGAAACACTGATTGCTTTCTATTTTAGAAAGGGCAAAACACACATTAGTGGAATAGTGGAATCTCCACAGTTTTCGGGAATACAGGTGCACATTAAGAGCACTAACATTGACTGAGGGTGGAGCAAGATGGCAGCCGAGTTACAGCTTCCTTGTGGCTGGGCACGGTGAGACTAGGGAGAGAGGACTTCAGGCATCTCTGCCAAGCAGGATCTGCCCAGAAACTTCCCTTTGGGGACACAGGGAGACACCGTGAGGCTTCTGGACACCCTGAGGAAGGCTAAAGCGGTGGAGATTGGGCAAGTGGTTGCGTCTGTTTGTTCGGTCTGATCCTGTCGGTGGCTGTGGGTGGGGCAACAGTGGGACTGCAGGCTGGAAAGGCCTTGCCTGTGAGCCATTTGGGTTTCTTTTAGACTTGGCACTCGGTTGAACTGCCTTGGGAGAACTTAGGCAGGAGTGCAGGGGTTTTTGAGTGTTGTCTGGGGCCCCAGACTGGGCCATCAAGCAGGATGGAGCTGTCAGTGTTTGGTGGTGGGCTGTGTGGAGCCATTGTGGGAGAACTGCCCTGGCAAGCTCCACCCTCAGGGTCGCAGAACAGGCACTGGGCAGGAGCGAGTAATCTAGTGACTGAGCAGCCTAAAGGCGGGGACTGAGACGCCTTGCAGCCTTAGCCCTCAGGGGAATGGGGTGAGACCGGTTTTGGCACACTGGGTAAGTGGATAGCCACTTAAGGAGTGATCCCAGCCACAGCGCTTTCCTGGGAAAGCTTCTGCTTAGCCCAAGTTAGCAATTTAAAGTGTCTTCTAAGCAGGCTGAGGAGGATTTAAGCTCTCCATCCTGCAGGGTTTGAGAACTCATTAGAAACACAGAGTCACTCCCTACAAAGATCCAGTAACAACAGAGTGATTCTGCCAGGGTCTGATCTGGGAGAGACATCTCCTCAACTCTGAGGACGGTCATAGACAACAGTGAAAAATAATCATGAGGTGGAATCAACAGAAAAACTCTGGCAATATGAACGACCAGAATAGATCAACTCC
>CAUYON010059035.1:0-36045 GCA_963573935.1 Arctocebus calabarensis
TCCCGAGTAGCTGGGACTACAGGCGCCTGCCACAGCGCCCGGCTATTTTTTTGTTTTGCAGTTCGGCCGAGGCCGGGCTTGAACCCGCCACCTTCGGTATATGGGGCCGGCGCCCTACTCGCTGAGCCACAGGAGCCGCCCGCTCAAGTCACTTTGTGAGTGTGTCACAGGCCCCTGCCTGAACCAGTTAAGAAATTACGATTACATTGCCTGAGACCCAGGACACACACTCTCCTGACAGTCAGCGATGAGTCCCACAGGAAACACAGCATCTGTGAGACGGGGAAGGCGGGTGTCCTGGGAGAGACCATGTCAGACAGGCATTTCACCCAAGCACTGCCTACACTGCTATCTCTCCCTGGGTCAGCTGGCACTTCTAGGAAAATGCCCACCCTCTCCGACACCACCCACCTCCCACATTCAGCGGGTGACAGAGCCCTTTTGATCAGGTCACACATCTCCCTGTCTTTCTTCCACTCCCATCCACATCACCACACATCTCTCACCGGGGTTACAGCAGTAATGCCCAAACTCACTGTGGATGTGCCTGCATTCTTTGTTCACTTCTTCCCTGTTCTGCACTCAGCAAATAGAGGGTTTTTTAAATAATGCATTTGATGAGATGTCTTTTGTGATGAAAATTCCTCCAAGTCCCATTCATTAAAATCCCAGTGCCACCTGACCTGCTGTGTACCTGATTCTGGAGCTTGATCACTGTCCACCGCCAAACCCCACAGTCTCAGTTCTCCAATTTTCCCATCTTCTTCCTGCCACTGTCTTCTCCCAAGCTCTCTTGTTGGGAAGCTCTTTCCTTACATTCCCCTTTCCCTTTCTACCCTTGC
Organism: Arctocebus calabarensis; assembly: GCA_963573935.1. NCBI lineage: Eukaryota > Metazoa > Chordata > Mammalia > Primates > Lorisidae > Arctocebus > Arctocebus calabarensis. Next base: position 843 of record CAUYON010059035.1, read on the forward strand.
TCATCTCCAGGGCCCAACTTCAATGTCATTTTTTTAGACAGGACTTCTTGGAATCTCTACCAGATACTCTCACAGTTAGTTCCTACGGCTTATCAGAATGTTAATTTTATGTTTGTTTAATACTGTCTGTATGGTTTCTGAAGGTAGTGACCTTGTGATAGCCACAGATCTTGCTTGGCCCCTAGTAAGCACTGAGTAAATATCTGATGAATGTGATTTATTCTACTTTGTCTTATATCTGTGCAATTATGTTAGCTGGAATGTTAAATAAGTGGCAAAATCCATTATACAGTTGGAATCTGTTGGTGGTCTTGCCTGGGCAAGAGCCCACTGGTTCATCACGAGGAGAGAATAAAATTCTTTGGGAACCTACAATACTGAACACATCTATACTGTCTCTTGCAAGTTCAGTGTATTATCCTCGTTCTGCAGATTAGAAAACTGATGCTAGAAAGATAAAGTGACTTCCTCTACCTCACATGGCTTGGAGTACCCACACAAGTCTCATTGACTCTCAAATCTCAGATATAATTGGAATTGTGGGAAAAGACAGTAGCATACTCATATTTTGATTTTTATTTTCACTATGACATTTTGAATAGGCCAAGGTTGAAAAGCAAAATAAATATAAAAGTGAAGTCCTGTAGATTTCATGCTGCTAGTTGGAATAGAACAACAGCTCTGAAAGCCCCAGAATGGGAGCCGTATAGCTACATCTTTTTATTATATATTTTAGGTTCTCCTAGACATTAAAATAAAGTCTAAAAAGAAGTTGAGTAGTCCTGAAGGATGGAAGAAATAGAGTCTACTTTGTTTTCTATTTTTCCATGGGATTTATGTGTATTTATGAAAGATGCAGGCATAAAATCAAAGAGGATAAACCACCCTATTTCCTTGTTTCTCCAGTTGCAATGTTATACGAGCTAGTCGGCTTCCTTTTTCCATTTTATTTCACATACCATGAGTAAGTAAGGCTCTGAAAGGGGTAGGAATATTTGAGGAGGCTGTGAGGGGAGATAATGATGGGACCAGCTGGTTTCTTGGTGCTTTCAAATTATTTGTGAGGCTGAGCCTTTGGCTTGTGGGAGTGATTCCTGCTAATGTTACAGTTTAGAATTGTTCCTTTCTACTGTATTTTAACTTCTGTGTAAAGTATGTTACCTCTCCCCAACCCCTCAAGCATGCTATATATATGTGATGCCTAATGTTAGAATAGTATAATGGGGATCATGGAGGACATATAAATTGATAGGGAAGAGAGGGGGCATGATACGCCAGCATTGGGATTGGTTTGAGACCTAAGTCCTGGGAGCCCTGGCCAAGGGAAGCATTGTACAAGCATATAATGTACAAGCAGGCACATTGAAGCTGGGCAAAGCTGATTAAATCGGAAGAAAACTCAGAGAGGCAAAAAAACAAATTACAAAGTTGTTGAACAAAATGGGAAAAGTAAAAAGAATACTCAAAAAAGTTTGAGATGTGGCTGGGAGCAGGAGTTCATGCCTGTAATTGTAGCTTTCTGGGAGGCTGAGGTGGGTGGCTCTCTGGAGCTCAGGGGTTCAAGACTAGCCTGAGCAAGAGTGAGACTCCATCTCGTCCAAAAATGGAAAAAATTACCTGAGTGTAATAGTGACTATAGACTATGTCTGTAGTCCCAGCTACTCAGGAGGCTAAGGCAGGAGGATTGCTTGAGCGCAAGAGTTTGAGGTTATTGTGAGCTATGATGCCATGGCATTCTCAGGGTGACGGAGTGAGACTCTGCTCAAAAAAAAAAAAAAAAAAAAGAGATCATTTCATCTGAAGAACAAAAAGTCCATAAGATAAGATAGCAAATGATTCTGAAGGTAATGAATTCACCTCATTTCCTCTATAGGTAATCTACCCTGGTTCCAATAGTTGGAGAGAGGATGAGTAAATGATAACGGGAGAGACAAGGTTTATGTTTTCATTGAGCAAACATTCTTCTTTAAAGAAGCATGGCATAATGTGACAACTGCAGAGATGTAAGGAGTTCTGGTTGACTTGGGAAGCAAATGGCAAAACACCTGACTAGCTGAGATTCCAGGGAAACATCTAGACAGAATGGAAATCTAAAGGATAGTACCTGTGGTGGTTAGGTTTATAGTGGCTAGGCTGTAGTATTTATTTATTTGTTTTGTTTATTTATAGAGACGGGGTCTCCCTCAGGTCACCCAGGCTGGAGTGACAGGAGCATGGCTCACTTTAACCGCTAACTCTTGGGTCCAAGTGATCAGCCTCCTGAATAGCTGGGACTATAGGTGCTGCCAGGCCTGGCTACCCAGTTATGTAATCAAACATTAATCTAGAATTGAAGTTTCCATAAAGGTATCCTGTAAATGTGGTTAATATGTATAATCAGTTGATGTGGGTTTTATCCAGTCTAGAGAGAGAGAGAGAGAGAGGAAGAGGGGGATGGGGAGAGGGGGGCAGAGAGAGAGAGAGAGAGTTTGATTTCCTGGAAAAGAAGACATTCTGCCTCAAGACTTCAGCACCAAGAACCAGCTCTTACTGAGTTTCCAGCCCGCCAGAGCTGCTCTGTAGATTTCAGAGGGACCTGCCAGCCCCCTTATTATGTGAACCAAACCCATAAAATGAATCTTTTCTGCCCACATATACACACATGATGCGTGTACATATTGTTTCTCTAGAGCAGGGGTTCTGAACCTGTGGGTCGCGACCCCTTTGTAACAATGAAAATACATCCTGCATATCAGATATTTACATTATGATTCATAACAGTAGCAAAATTACAGTTATGAAGTAGCAATGAAAATAATTTTGGAACTGTATTAAAGGGTTGCTGCATTAGGAGGCATTAGGGAGGCTGAGAACCACTGCTAGAGAACCCTTCTGATACAATGCCTTAGTCTCACAGAGAGTATGAGGGAAGGTGGCAGAACATGGAAGGCCTGGAGTGAAAAAAAGAAGCAGCATCAGGAAATACATCATCAGTGACCCAGAGATCTTACGAGGGTTTTAATTCAGTGAGCAAGATCAGACTCCCATGTTAGAAAGGACATCCAATTACATTCCCTTTGAGAGCAGAAGTTGAGAAAAATGTGTTTAAATTCCAGCAGGAAAGATATTAGGAAGATTTTTTTTTTAAATGAGGAAAGAGTTGCTGAATCAATTCTAGAATCTAATAAAATAACTTGGCATTTTTACCATTGACGGAATCTTACAAATGGTTCAGGAGGTTTTTTCCTACAGTCATGTCTATCTATAGCGTTCACTTGAAAGTTCTCCTTGTAACAGGGAAAATCCTCCAATCTGGTAGAGGAGCCGTTATGGAAGATAAACTCAGGTGCACAGCGGTGGAGGTTGGAGGGTGGAGGTCAGGAGGGGATTCCCGCTGAGAAAGTGGGAAGGAAGGCAGAGTTTACAAATGATTCAAGTTCCGCTACATCACGCGTGTCGTGTGAGGATTCGCCCATGAAAACCTCAGCATCTAATCTCCATTTCTTCCCCACCTCAGCGGTTCAGTTCCCGCATCCCCGTAGCCACCAGCTCTGCTGTCCTGGCGCCAGGTCTCAGAGTCGGGGCGGGGCCTGGCACCTGCCAAACCGGGGTCTTGGGTGGGAGCCGGGTGTGGGGAGCGCCGAGTTCAGGCTGGGGTTGGAAGTCTCCCACCTGCTACACTTAGCAACCTCTGTTCCCAGCAAGAGGGATCTTGTCCTGAGAGAACCTAACCCGGCTTTCCTCTGTTTCCTCCGCGTCCCTAGTCACCGTGGCTCCCAGTGCCTTCCTCATCTTCTTTTTGGTCTGGGACATTCTGCTGATTAGAGCTCCCAGCCCAAGACCAGCACCCCTGGAGGTGAGGTGGGGGTTGCCGGTGACTCCTTAACCCTTCCCCAGGTGTAGACCAAACAATTCAGCCTCATTACAGCCCCCCCATCCCGCCAGCTGTCTCAGGGTGCCAAAAGGGGCACTTCTCCCTACAACTCTGGGAGGGGTCGCAGGAGGGCGAGGAGGGCGCCCAAGTGCCAGGGGTCCAGAGACCCGCGGCCCAGAGTTGGGTCCCGCAGCCCGCGCTCTGGCGGGGAAGGAGCCCTGTGTGGTGTGCGAGCAGCTGGCGAGGATGAGGCCGGGGAGGTCAGTGCAAGGGGCGAGAGGGGCTCAGGCGGCAGGTGAGCTGAGCGGCCGTGGCCCTAGCCTGGGACGCGGGCCGGGCCGCGGAGACTTCGGGAGCCGGCACCTCGCAGGGGCGACGCCGGCGAGGGTCGGGCTAGCAGGGGGTGTGCAGAGGCGAAGCCGAGCGGGGCGGCAGCGAGGGGGGAGGACGCGCGGAGGAGGAGGGAGTTCCGAAAGCCAGCAGGGAGCCGGCCAGGGGCGGGAGAGCCGGCCGGGAAGGGAGAGCGGCGGCCGGCGGAGCCGCGGGCGCAGAGACCTTGCCACGCGCCCCCGCGGGGCACGAAGGGCTCCGCCGGGGAGACACACAAAGACATGCGAACGAGGGTCGAGCGAGGCTCGCTCACAAAGACGCCGGGGCGCACGGCGGCTCGGGCTGCACCCCCCGCCCCCGCGCCGCGCCGCGCCCCGGCCCCGGCCCCGCCGGCGGGGAGCCCGAGCCCGAGCGCGCGGCGGCGGCGGCGGGCCGGCGCGGGACCCGGGTCGCCAGCGCTGTCCGGGTGACCCGGGCCCGGCCGCTGGCGCGCGCGGGGGCGGCGGCTCTCGAGCCCAACTTGGCCTCGGCCTCGCCCTCTGCCCAGCCTGCCGGTGTCCCCTCCTTCCCGCGATTTCGTTTCTTCTCACGCTCCCCCACCCCCTCCCGCGTCCAGCCCCGCTCTCCCCACCTTGTAAAACAAAGCCGGGGAAAATGCCTGCCCCTGCAGCTCGGAGCGCGCAGCCGGTCTCTGAATAAGAAGTGAGTACAATGGCGTGGTCGTAAAAAAGCTTCAAGTCCGTCTTTTTCAAAAAACATTTTGAATGCTGCATGCCTCATGCTTCCCAGCGCCTCGCGGGAGAGACCCGGCTATAGAGGAGGAGGTGAGACCCCCGGGCACCCCCGAGCCGCCCCGGCTGCGCGCCCTCCTGCCCCAGCCCGTCCCGGGAGGGCTGCGGACGCCCCGCTCGCGGCGAGCGGACAGTCCCCGTCTGCGCTTCCCGTCCGGAGTGTTGGGTCAGCATCTGGGTTTGCAGACAAACCCACCCTCTGACCTTCTCCCGCCGCTTCTTCCCCCTGTCGCCCCGGTGCCTGGGGTTTTTGCTTCTGCCTCGGGTGTGGGTTCAGAACACCTTAGGGGAGTTTCTGATGGAGGAGGCTCAGCCCTGGGGAATAGCCGACAGGCAGGACTCATGGTGACCCTGGTCACACTTGTTGCCCGCTGCGTGGTGGGACAGGCAGTGGTGCTGAGAAATCTTGTTTCTGCTGCTCTTTGGGCACCAGTCGCGGCCTGAGCGGAGACATATCGGGGTGAGAACCTGGGACCAGGATGAAGACGCCGGGAGCCGGGAAGGGCTGGGGGAGGGGAGTGGGTAGTGGAGGTGCTGAGAGTGCTTGGAAGGGCAGCTTCTCTCCTGATCATACACCACTCAGCCAGCGTGGAGATGGAAGCCCAGAGGGTCCCCATGTGAGACAGAGAAAAAAAAAAAAAAAAGAATTGGTATTTCATCAGTTTCTGCCCAGTCTGTCTGCCAAATATTCATTATGTATAGTCTTGTTAATTAAAAAATAAAGCAGTAGCTTAAAGGAATTAAACTCCTTCAGGAATTGCATTAGCTTCACACACACACATATAATCTTAAAAGAAAAAATACGAACTGTCTCCTTTGCCCCCGAAGCGTGCGCTGACAGACGCCGCGGTGGGAGTTTGGATCGGTAGCATCCAGGTAAACAGTCTTGGTGTTTTCAGTTGTACATTCTGGAAGCCACTGAGGTGGAACATCACAAACGTGAGGGCACGGAGACCTGGAGAGGTTATTTGGAGCTGCTGTGTGATTTGTTTTCGATTTTTATTCCAAAGATGGCTAAATTTTAAATTATGACTTTTATTTTTCACTCAGACTGCCTAAGCAGATGGGGGTGGTGGTGAGTCTGCAGATGACATGATTTTAGCTGTAATCAGTACTTCTATTACAAAAGTTTTTTATTAAATCAAAACATTAAACACATGCCCAGTTGTTTATTTTGAATGAATTTGTCTTTACAAATATTTTAAAGGTGTCTACTAGTTTGTGGCTTTATTCAGAACAGGTGATTGTATCAGGAGAGAGATGTGTGCATACCTGTATGTAGGAAGGGGAACCTTACGTGAGCTACACGTATGTGGAATCTCCACTTGGAGCCACGGGGCAATGACCTAATGACAGCCCTAATATCATCTCTTCAAAGTCAGAACCATTCTGAGCTTTGCTGGTTGAGGTGCCTCTGTCCTCTGCCATCGTTTTACAAAAGGACTTAAGTCTAGAGTTTCAAATAATCTTTATTTGCCAAGCTTCTGTCGATGCGCAACTAAAGATGTCTTTTATGAATTCAAACTATGGTAGCTTACATTTAACTCATAGTGTTAGGCAAGAGGGCAGGGTGAGTGAGGCAGGCATGTGAAAATTGACATTTTTTATTAGTTGTCTTATCCTCCAGTAGGTTAGTTAGACACAATGGTTAGTTAGAGCTTTTTATTTTTCAAAAATGTCGGAGATGGAATTTCAGGTACCTATGGGGTATTTGGTGCCGTTCCTTGGAGATTTCCTATATACTTCTCTGAAAGTGTGTTTTAGATTAGGTTATCATTATAGGAAAGCTATATTATACACATGACAGCAATTTTACATAATTCTATAGCAATTATGGACTTTAAATTGATTATTCTATTTGAGTTGGTGGTTTTTAAAAGTACCTTATTTTTCGGCCATTCTATTAACCCCTTTAGTTCAATATTGCCTTTCCAATCAAATGTTCTGTAGTAGCTGGATTGTTTTTGTGTTAAAAGTAGAAGATTAATATCTATTATATTTTCTAAAAAGAAATCCATTAATGAGACTTTGAACAGCTGAGATAAATAATAAATGGATTTAGAGTCACCTCGGTGTATGTGGGGATTGTAAGAGAACCATATAAATTCACTCTAATGGAGCAATTAGCTCTGAGCAGAGCATGTAGGGCCTAAGGTGTGAGCCAAGGTTTTAATTTTCTTTTTTCTTGATATTGTTCACTGTTGAAAAGGAATTAACTTGATCTTTTCTTGGCTGTCCCTAGGATCGTGCCACAATGGTTAGTTAGAGCTCTTTATTTTTCAAACATGTCGGGAGATGGAATAACAACATACAGATTGCGTCACTGTGAGCCTACTGTGGATGATAGGTTTAAAAAAAAAATGATTGGACAGTTGAGTGGTTTATTTACAACCATGATTTACCAGAAAATTAGGAATGATTTCTTTTGAGCAACAATGTTTGGATCACAAACTCTCTTATAATGCAATTCTTGTATTCCAATAAATTTTAAACCAAAAATAGAGTGCGTTCTTCATATTAATGTCTTACAGTACAAAGTTCTTGAGAACAGGGATAGACCATGAATGAGCCTCTTTCTGAGTACTCAGATATCTAGTTTAGCACCATCAACTCCCGGGATTTCAGAATATCTTTGTGTGGGTAGCATAATGGACAGACATAAATTTAGAAATTCATTGGGAAGTCCTCAGGCATTCTTTTCTTTTTTTAAGTTTCTTGATCTGACACCTATTTTTGTTTTCCTCCCATTTGGAACTCCAATAGCAGCAGAGAGCAAAGACCCAGCCCCTTTTTCTTGGACCCTATATATGTCGGGACCCACCTGAGTCCTGAAAGCACTCCTGGTTTGGATCCAGAGCTTTCTTCCACCGGGAGACCAAGTGGAGTTGAGTCAACGTTTGCTGACCCCTTAAAGAAGAAGCCCGTCCAGTTCCCCTCTAACCTCCTCCAACCTAACCCTCATTCTCTGTTGTTGTCAGTGGCGGCACCTGACTTGCTGGATCCTAAATCTGCCGCTCAGAACTCCAAACCGAGGCTCTCGTTTTCCACGAAACCCACAGTGCTTGCTTCCCGGGTGGAGAGTGACACGACCATTAATGTTATGAAATGGAAGACGGTCTCCACGATTTTCCTGGTGGTTGTCCTCTATCTCATCATCGGAGCCACTGTGTTCAAAGCATTGGAGCAGCCTCATGAGATTTCACAGAGGACCACCATTGTGATCCAGAAGCAAACATTCATATCCCAGCACTCCTGTGTCAATTCCACGGAGCTGGACGAACTCATCCAGGTAACGAATGGCATGAGAGGAGTTGTTACTCCATGTCCCCTAAAGGGCAAGGAAGAGTAAGCTCGGAGGAGACAGCAGTCACCCAGGGTAGTGCTGCGGGGCTGCCAGGCACCCTGTCCCACTTCATGTTGATTAGCATATGCCCCTTTCTCCCGGATCTTCTGTCCCCTTTCTGATTTCCTCCCTTCTTTCTCACATCTCTCTTATTTTCATCTCCTTTTCTTTTACCTCTCCCTCCCGCTGTCCCTTTCTACTGTATGTCTTTCCTTTTGTCTTCCGTGTGCTCTGCCTTAGAACAGCCAGTGGACACCCATGGACTTGGGGTTACCAGGCTGGAAGCTTTCCTGGTTAGGATGATCACTGCCGACTGAGAATCACGGCTGTGGCCAATGAAAGGAAAATGAAAGACAGAAAAGTGCTTTGATCTTTGTGGTGGCTATGATAGAAGAGAAAAGTTAAATTTAGGATGTGACCCTCTTGGGATGGTTACCCTTCATAGTTACCAAACTATAGCTCACATCTTTAATCTAGCCAAGGTATAAGATTGATAACTACCTTTTTTTAAGAGTCTTGGGAGAAGTGATTATTCCCTCTCTAACACCCATTTCAAAACAATTTACTACTATGCAGAAAAATAGGTTTTATGAATAAAACTAATTTAAATTTACTGTATAATAGCAGGACAGTATCCCTACAGAAAAAAACAGTTCTCAAATGAATCCCAAAGTAACTTCTAAGTTGCAGTGAGAGTTTTTGGAGATGGCTACATTTTTACTGTAGATTCTCTTTTTCCCATAAAACAGTCCATTGATTAATCCAAGAATCTCAGACAAAAAAAAAAAAAGCCCTACAATTTTCTTACAAGGAGAGACTCTACTGGTTGTTAAAAATTGTATACACATTTGTTTTCCATAGAGCCTACTTTTGCAGTTTTGGCCAGGGCAGGGCTTGAACCTGCCACCCCAGGTATATGGGGCCAGCGCATTACTCTTCGAGCCACAGGTTCTGCCCAAGCCTAATTTTCTTACTTGGTTTAATTCATATTGGACTGAAAATTTATCTCTGTGAATCATCATCTGAGCATGTGCTTCCTTACTTTATATTTAATTTTACACCATATGAATGAGTGGGATTAGTACATTGAGGGAAGAAATTCATCGGTTTTAATCTTGTGTTTTGTTCTAAGACCTTTACTCTCATTTTTTTTGCCTTGATGGATCCCCAATAGTTCCTGCATCCTTCATTGCCCTCTCTGTTATTGTATTGTATTGAGCATTCACCAGTCCTCATCAAGTTTTATTGAAAACTATCAAAGCTAATACTCTCTGGCACCTATGTAGTTCTTATCACATTCAGACTTTTCTGATTCTGACACATTTGTTTTAAATTTTGGCTTAAATTTTAATAATACTGTTCACTCATATACTGAATTCTCTATTAGTTTTAGAAGATGGTGACATATTTAGTACTGGCAGTGAAACTGTTGACGTGATTGTCGCTCTTCCTTAGGCCTGTGTCAGATCACTTTCATTTCATTCTTTGTGCCCATAATCTTATCAGGTACTAAAAATCTTTGAAGCATCCCTACTTCCCTTGGGTTTTAGAAGAAGAGCTCTTGCTTGTCTTGGTGGGGAGGCAAGCTGGAGTAGTGGTAAACTCCAAACTTGGGGATCAGATAAGGTGTATTTTAAACTCCAGTGGAGTGCTTTATTAGAAATGTCTAGAAAAAGTAACTTTTCCTCTATAAGCCTTAAACGATCTGTTTGGAATGAGGAAAGAGTACTGATCAAATAGGATTGTTCTGAGAGTAAGAAGATAGTTCATCTAAGCCATTCAGGTGCTTAAAAGTATTAGGTTTGTTTAGTGCTATTTCACCTCCCCCCCTTTCCCTTTATTGAGTCATGGCTTTCAATTCAAGTAGCTGCATTCTTATCACCTTGAGTGAGATGGTTGGTCTGAGGCAGGAAAAAAAAATGGCTAGAAGTTCAGGACAATGCTAGGGGAAACCCTGTGTGAATTTGAAAATGGCCTCACTGTTCAGTATTACTCAGATTTATTCAGGACTCTGAAAATAGCTCAAAGGTCATGGCAGGTAGGAGCAATATGGGAGTGAATACTGATCATTTTTTTTGCTACATTGTTTTTGGAATGGGCACAAACAGAGCTCAAAATATGACCTATTTTTTTTTTCTTTCTGCTCTACATGGGCAACTCATTAATATTCTTCACTAGTATTCACTGCAGATTGAGTATTTCTGCTTCTTAAAAATATTTTTTTTGTGTGGATCCAGTATTTTTTAATTCAGAAGTTGCCTATTCTTGTCCTGTCACTCACCTTTATATTTCCTCCTTAAATGCAATTTTTTTTGGATAAAAGAAATCTTTATAATGTTGTGGTTTCAAGGATCAAGATCAATGTATAATAGGGAGGAAGGCAAATATGCCAGTAATCATTTATTTGAGTTATATTTCCTTTACATGATTCTCAGAAATGCCCAAGTGTTCTGGCCACGTGCTCAGGTCTACTCAGTGTTCAGGTGTATTAGTCAGTTAGAGCACATCATTGAAGAGTAGGAAACTAAGACACAGAAAGTCCAGGTGGTTTACCTCTATTGCATTCTTAGGATGAGAGTTCAGGTCTGGAGACCTGGCATTATTCCTAGGAGCCTGTTCTTTCAGGGTTTACCTTCTTTCAGTGCTAAAGGGGCAAATTGCTAGAGTGTTTAGCAGTGCAGTTCTAGGCTTGGTGGTGAGGAAATTGTCTTTCTTTAAGAGAGAGTAGAAAAGGAGACTGTGAATGGTCAGAGGGTAGGCCAGCATCAGGTGCAGTTAGTATAATCTGGTCCCAGATCTCAGGTTATTAATTACTCCTCTGGGTGGATTACGTAACCTGATTCCGTGTTGTGGTTCTGTCACAGGGTGGAGTCACAAGGGGAGATTCAGGGAATGGAGTACTTAAGTGCATGAGAATGTCTGCTTCTTCTGAAGAAGAAACATGTGTATAGCTCTAAGTGCTGTTTTTGACACCAGCCCTCAAGAAGAGATTAAGCAGGGGCAGAGATATCAAAACGGAGATAAGCTTGCTGGGCTGAGGTGTTTTGAACGGTGGGATTGTGAGCTCCCATCACATTTAAATTAAAGTGATGTCAGTACAGAAACAGGCATAGAAACATTTTTTAAGTTTTAAGAGGCAATAATAGCCAAAAGGTCATTAATAATAGTCGGAATTTAATGAGCACTTACTATGTACAGGGCACTTCTTACCCTTTACATGTATTATCTTATTTAATTGTCTTGAACAGTCCTATGATTATCTGCACTTAACTTAATGTGTGAACTGAGGCAAGGGGACCTTCATTTTCCAAGAGTGTGCAATGGTAGTTGTTATTCAAACTCAGGGGGGTAGAGCTAGAGCTGATGCTTTAGCTCCTAAGCACTGTACTACACAGTCAGGCATAGTTACAGTCTAAGTCCTTGCAGATTAGAGCTGGAGGTGCTACAGATTTCCAAATATCCATATGTCTTGGGGGCACTGAAGAAGAAATGAGAGTTGGGAAGACACAGAAGAAAAACTGGAAAAGGAAAACTGGAGTTCAGGGTGCTTCTGAGTGCTCTAGGGAAAGGGAAGGGAATGAGTGGGCATTTGAGGTGCAAAGGACGTGTTGTGCTCCAGCACCTGAGTGCGTGACTGTGAGCAGGTCTAACAGAGTGGGCCAGGGTCCCTTCCACGCCAGGGAGGCAGGCTTTATTCTAGGCTTATTCTTTTCCAGTTGGAGTACTGGTGGGTACTTGGCTATGCCTCAGGGGATACTTGGAGCTACAGGATAAATAAATAAACATGACCTGCCTAGAATACCAGTGATACTAGCCTTAAAAAACCCTGCAAATGCTAATTTATCTTAATTCCATAATCATTGATTCACAAATTATTTATTGATTGTCTACCATGTACATTGTCCTAAGTCTTGAAATACAGGGAAGAATAAAATGGATGAAAATTCATCAGTGAGTTTACCTTTACAAGGGGAAGGTATTGTGTTAGATAGTGACACCTTTTAGGAGGAAAAAGAAAGCATCATGGAGCACAGGAAATGTTGGTTATTAATTTCAGATATGTTCACTAAAGAAACTTCACTGATAAGGTGACTTTTAAATAAAAGGAGTGAAGGCACAAGCCAAGTGTCTGTCTGGGGAATAACACTTAGGCAGAATGCTGGGCACACACAAAGGTCCTGGCTGAGTGAGAGTTCCTGGCATGTAGCGGGATTGCAAGGGTGCGGGGAGGGCGATGTAGAAGATGATGTCAGGCGACGGTGCGGGGCAGGTCACGTAGGGTCTAGTGAGTTATAAGGAGCTGGGCTTTCTGGTGCACAAAATTATCCAGCTCCTGCCTACATTTTGACGGGATCTCTCTGGCTATGGTATTGAGAATAGTCTGCTCAAAGACATGGCCAGAAGCAGGGGAACTAGGTTAGGAGGCTGTTGTAATAATCCTGGTGAGAGATGAGAGGGGCTTGAGCTAAGGAAGTAGCCAGCGGAGAGGGGGTGGGGGAATTGGAGATACACTGATATTCTAGATATATTTTGCAAGGAGAGTCAATGGGGATTGCATGTGGGCCAGACATGCAGTGCAAGGGAGAGGAGTCAAGGATAACCCCAACATGTTTGCCCTGGGGAATGAAAAGAATAGGATTCCAGTTTTCCAGAGATGAGGGAAGAGTAAGGAAGAGCACGTTTGGGATTTAATGTCAGGGGCTTAGTGTTGGACATCACACTAATTGTATCAGTTATGCAGGTTTCGGTTACCGAGGATGATTTTCCCAATCCCAAATAGCATTGTTTGCAGACTCCAATTGCATTGCAGGAAAGTAGCACCCAATAAAAGTATGCATCGTGGGCAGACTGCATGATGGCAAGGTGTCCGGAGAGGCCAGGGGTCAGCTCCAGTGACTTCCCCTGCAAGTCTATACCACGATGTTCTTGTATCTTGGATCAAGAACCATCACTGTGTACATGGAAAGCTTCTGAATCAATGAGCCCCAAATGTGTTGTTATCCAGAGTTTCTTATACTTGCTGGTCACGTAGGCATATGCTTACTGTGCAACCAGCCCCAGTGGCAGGGTCTCCAGGAGTCTCCCTAGGAGCAGATGCGCATGTCCAAATGCGCACAGGTCATTACCAACCTCTCCACAACTCAGGCGGTGGTTGTAAAGCAACACTTTGATCTGCGTGTCTCATCCCTTTACCAGGGGGACCGTGCTGTGCAGACACTTCAGCATAACAGCTCAGGCTCAGTCCAAGCCAGCCCAACTATGTTAAGTTTGAGACGACTGTTAGGATATTCAAGGGGAGATGTTGAGTAAGATGTAGCAAGTCTGAGTTTGGCATCGGGGGAGGGGCCAGACTGAAGATATCTATAGTGGAACTCATCATTACATAGAAGGAATTGACAGAGAAATTGGGGAACAAATGTAGGTTGAAATAAACAGAATGTGATCCCCCAAACAATTCAATAAGTAGAAATCGCACAATGCACATGAGTAATTGATTTACAACCTAAGATTTCAAGGACATTTTTCTTATTATAGCGAACTATCTCATTGTATGCCCTAGACCTCTTTCAAAGGCTTTATTTTTCTTTTTCTTTGAAGTCTCTTTAAAAAAACATTTAAAATATGTATCTCTAAGTCGGGAGTCATTGAAGGTATGTGAGCATTTATGTTTTAGCATTACATCATGGCTCTCCTAGGGTGAATGGGATGGTTTGTCTATAAAGAGTGGCTTACAGCTAATCACATGTAGTAGTTGGTGATGCTACATGGTTATATATGCAATGGTTTGATGGCCATAAAGCCAGTTTGTATAAGTACCCATGAATGTTAAATATTTGGCCTCAGTGTCTGAAAGAGTATATTCATCTTTTATCATTTTATTTATGAACATGATAACACGTTGTCCAGAAAGCATTTAAAATGGCTTTCTTTTCTTACCAGTGATTTTACTCTTCTTGTTGAACTTTTTGGACCCAAATATAGATTTTAGGGACACAAATATAGTCTGCAAAGTGTCCAAACACCCTGTAAATATTAATACTTTCTGTCCTTTGGATTAATCTCTGGAAAAAGCACTTTTAGGCTCTTCTTGGAAGCATATTAATGTAGTAGCTTGAATTATTTTACCAGATAAATTAGGTGCTACTTAAATGTTCTGGGCTTGCAAGGTGAGAGTTCCAAGAGGCAACTGGGCTACCAAAAGGGGCTATTGACATCTTAAAGAAAATCTCATCGATTTCCAATTTTCCTGAACTCTCCCATGTGCTACTTCCTTTGAAGAATCAATCATTCTTGCTTCTGCTCCCTACTCCTGTGATGGTACTGGCTTGACTTTCAGAATGAAAGCATTAGAAGAGAAATGCTTTTTAATGTATAAGTACATCAAGTGGCAATTGAGACATTTTCATGTAAAATATCATTACCTTTCCCAGTAATACTTAGGTTTTTATTATAAATCATAAAAGTTGTCTTTCAGAAAATAATTTTACATTCAAAGAGTTTGTGAAGGTTATTTAGTAAGTGTTGGTTAAAAAATTAGAGAAGTGGAATGTAAGCATTATATATCAATATCAGTGAAACTGAGTGATTAAAAAGAAATATTATTATATTATTTTAAAATAATTGCAAGAAAGGTATTTGACAGATGGAATGGTTAGAATATAGGAAATTTTTCTGCATATACATTAAAGTTCATGTGCAATTTAAAATAGTTTAACATAGTAAATTGCACACGAATTTTATTGTACATTATTTTAATATGTTAATTATAATACATTTCAAAATGTTTTTTGGCTGATAATTTGTCTATTCTAAGCTAAAAGCAAGGCTTCAATGTAAAGTTCAGTCACACAGACGGTATTAAAATGAGGTTTGACTGGGGTAGATATGTCAATGGTTATGATGATAATGGCTTAAAATTCTGAGAGCTGTGCCTTCTGTGTTTGCATTTTATCATATATTTGTATACCTTTTACACTTTAAAGTACATTATTCAGTTCCTACATCCTGTGGATGTGTCTGTTAATTCGTGTTGGTAAAATGGAGAAACTGAGGCACACAGTGCCCTGCGGTTCAGAAAGAGAGAAGATGTCACCTTGTTCAGATTCTTTCTTGTGACTCCATCTCTCGTGCTTCTCTCTGGGACAGTGATGCAGAAGTGTGTGCCTTGCGATGGCTAGTGGATAGTATAATAGACACGCAGTGAATATTTAGGCCACGTCTGCATCTTTTTTGAGGCACATATATATATATTCTCTTTTGCTTAGTCAGGAAACAGAGACGTTTTTCTTTTTATCCCCCTTTTGCAGATGAGTAAACTGAGGCACAGACTGTTTAACTCAAGACAACTCAGCCTTTTTCAGTTGGAGACACTGGAAGTGGCCCAGCAAACATTAGAATCGTAGAACTGCCACCACCTGACTCTAATGCTTGTTTCCACAGCACTAACCTGCCTTCTCAGAAGCTACATTATTTTGCTGCATTTTCTCACTGTAGGCTCCTCTTTTATCTAACTCTATAAACCAAATTCGAATTATGAGCTGTGCATCTAGGACATGCTGTCTTAATTTGAAGTTGCTGATGGGTTATAAACCCAGTAAACACCGCTTAAGGCATCTGCGAGCTCTGTGCTGTGTTAGCAAAGATCCGAGGCAGAAGACACAACAGGTCTGTAAATGCCAGGGCTAAACGTTTACTCATGGTAAACTGAGTACAATTATAAGGCAACAAAAGGGCAACTCAAATATCATGCTAAAACTTGTGTGTCTGGGCGTTAGTCATGCTGGAGCATGCCCAGGTGAGGTACGTCAGTGAAAGTGATTTTAAAGCCAGAGCCTTCTCAGCTGGGAAGAAGAGCTGGCAAAGAAGGGGAGAGGGAGATGATTGTAAGGACACAATGAGTTGATGCTCTACCTCTGGGGTTATGGGACTTTTATCCTTGCTTGCTTTCTAACATTCACAAAGTAATAATAGTTTCTTTTTTTTTCAGTTTTGGCTGGGGCCGGCCTTGGACATATAAACACATAACTATATATTGAGAGTTATGTGTGTGTGTGTGTGTGTGCACGGGGGCACACGCTCAGACATACGTACATGTATTTTCACACATAATTTTTATACACATGAGATCACAAATGCATACCATTACCATGTCCATTTTTAAAACCACCATTGTATAGAGGATGATAGGAATAGTCCAGGAATAGTCCAGGCCTTTTTTTCTCTTTAAAAATTATTTTAAAATGTGTATGGATATTTACAGGGTACTGTGATGTTTTGGTACAAACATAATATACAATGTATAATGATCAAGTCTGGGTAATTGGGATTATCTATCACCTCAAACATTTATCATTTCTTGTGTTGGGAACAAGGAATATTCTAAGTCTTCCTCTTAGATATGGTGTTTTGACATAGAGGACCTGGCACAGTGGGTCCCCAACTCATAAGTCCCCTTGTGGTTGGGGAGGAGGTGACAGGGCAGTGGGGGTGTGGGAAAGCGCACTGCAGCTGTCTCTGGGGTGCAGCTCTGTGGAGCCTCACAACATGGGCCATTTTGAACTCACATGTCTTGACAGGCAATGCAGACATAAATTGCTGTAACAGATTTCCAAGGAAGTAGAGTAGAGAGCGCCACCAAAATGTTGATCATAGAATTCCTTTAAATAGAAAATTTCTCTGTCAGATTTATGATGCTTTGGAGATGTCTTTGATTTCCCAATGTTCAAAGCTGCATAAAGTGGAGCCTACGAGAGTGGCCCCAGGACTTACTCTTTCCTCAGTGTCTTCACACTTGTAGTGTTTAAAGTTTCATGCCCAAGGCGAATGCTCTGCTTTGTGGTCTTTGGAGAGTGGAATCCGGATCCTTGGAGGAATTAATGCCAGAAGAGAAAGCTTGGTATTGGAGGGGGGTCTATACTGAGCTGTGCTTCCACAAGAACAGGAAGCAGAATAGTGGATGGATCTGCCATGAAAGAAGAGGCTTTTGCCTAACAATGCGTTTATGAAAATATGTATCTGCAGTTACTGAGGATAATTATCTTAGCCTGTGGATAATGGTAAGATTTGAGCAATCCCATACTGATGTATGGGATATGATATGATAACAGGAAGAGAAGTGCTTTGGAAAGATGTGTAAGAAGATTCCAGACAAGTTTGGTAGTGGAGAAGTAAAGGTCATTAAGTCAATGGCCATGGTGTTGTTCTCAGGTCAGGTTTACAGACACGTTCTTCCTCTTTCCTCTTCCCCACTTCCCTTCCACTCTCTCTCTTGCTCTTCCCTCCTCCTTTCTCTTCCTTTCTTCCTTTCCTTTTTCTTTTCTTATTTTAAACAGCTCTGTTATTGGCCATTTCTCTTCTTTGGGGGGGGGTCAATGTTAAAATCAAGAAAAGGGATTTTTTTTGGTGGTGTCTGAAATTGCATAATTTTCATGCCCCCTGCTAATTTTTTTGAGTTCACTCCTTATGGCTGCATTTAAGATCAAGACTGCAGTCATTTTAATTTTGACAATTTTCTCTAATGCAGAGTGGCGGATGAACTTTACTTAAAATTCTTTAGAAGGTGTCAGTTCCTTCCTCATATTTGGTTGATATTGTGAAGGTTATGGGGTGATGATTTTCAAACTTCGGTTCTAAGTGAAGTTTAGAATTTGAAGACAAATAAAACGAGTTCAAATTTCCTGATGGTCTTTTGGACCAAATGGCTCAGTCTCTTAATATGTAAGGTAGAGTGGAATGGAGCCTGTGGCATTGCAAAGGAGAGCGGCTTCTGGGGAAGGGATGCAGGCTCCTTTCAGCCGTTCTCTGAGCTCCTAGGCATGACCCATGGCCCCATTCATGCCTATTTTATCACTGATTAAATATCCATGTAGATTAGGTTAATTTTTTATCAGTAAGGGGATGCAGTATTTTCCATCTCTTTTTAGCTGTTTGCTCATTGGCGGCAGAGAACCAACTTGGAGTAAAATAGCTGCATTAAGAACAGAAGTTCATCTAGCCCAGTATTTCTACTCTTAATAATGGTACATTTAAAAACAGTGCCATAGCTACTCAGGAGGCTGAGGCAAGAGAATCGCCTAAGCTCAGGAGTTGGAGGTTGCTGTGAGCTGTGATGCCACAGCACTCTACCGAGGTTGACACAAAACAACAACGAACACCCCTCCCCCCAAATAGTGCCATAGCTTTACAAGGGAGGATTGTACCTTGAGTATCATGACATTATGAAAAATCTGTCATGAGTATACGATCATGAGCATAGTTTATCTAAATATTTTGAATTGAATTACATTTCAGCCTGTACTTTCTCTTGAGATAAATGGCTCACATTCCTTTCAATAAAGTTTTCTATTCATTTGATCTTTTGTAAAATTTCATCCTTTATGTTTTAAGCCGTTTATATAGTGAGTTTCATGAACAGAGTCATGTAATTCTCTTCTGAAGATAGTAACGCTGTCTTTTTCAATCTTTAGTCCTTGCCACATCTATATTGCATTCTCATCCAAGTCTTTATGTTTTTATAATCCTTGATCATGTGTGTCTTGGGTCTTTGCTCTTCTAGTGGTTTTTTTAATCTCTTCCTTGGCAGTTATAATGCCCCCTGATTATTTTAGTTGTTCTGCTCAGTTAAAACTTTTATAAGTGTCAATTAGAACAGTAGGCAATATTCCAGAAGAGGAGAAATCATAATCTAGCACAAGAATGGCTTTCTGCTTTCTTTCTTTTTCTTCTTCTTTATAAAAAATTTCTGTTATCTTTCTAGTGATGCTTCATCCTTTTATGTCAGCATGTTGAATAATGTCCCTTGGGCGAGTGTCATGGTGGCTCTCGAGCCTTCTCCTAGGTCACCCAAACCATTATTTGAAAAGGCCAGCCTGGCTGACTTTCTCTCAGATTCATTAGTTTTCACTTGACAAGGATCAGCTTCAGTTCTCATTTATGTGTCTCTTTCCCCTGCCTTGTGAGTTTTTAAGCACTTAATTGAACATTGTGCATTTAATGATGTTAAAGATCATGGTGATATTTCCAGACTTTAATATTTCTCTTTTCCAATATTGAATTAAAGCATCACAAAACAAATATCTAGAATTATACTTACCCCTTCAAATGTATGTTTATTAGATCTACATTTTTTAAAGTATTAAAGTCTTTCTTTTAGGTTTCTGATCAAAATTTCCATTTGTACAAGGAATTGAGTTTTTTAGCATTTAATACATAGTCTCTTTTAAGATTACTTTTATATACTGTAACTTGATTTTTCTCTCTGTCCTAATTTATCCCCTTATAGTTACAATTTGGTGGGTGATGCTTGCTTTCTCTGTACAGAACTATTTTTTCTTATGATTAGAATTTCATGTGTATTAAAAATATTCTTTATGTGATTCCACTCTATTCTCTCTTGAGTTTTTTTCCAGATGTTTTTGGAATGTATTGTTATGTGTAAGCGAGATATCTCTAATTAGTCCATCCTCAGTCTATGACCACGTTGAGTGAAAGTGTCAATATTTGTGGGCCACTCAGTTCAAAAGTTTGGTTCTCCTGAGAAGTACCTCAGGACTCAGTTTCCCAGAAGGCCTGTAAGTGTAATGTGTCATGTGTTCTCTGGTGATAGTAAAGCAGTGTCTGTCCGGATGGAGGGAAGGCAGTGAGATACTGGTGGGTACCATTCCACAACCATGCAGATTATACATGTATTGAAGCACATTTTAGGGAAAAGAATCTTACATTCTTAAAATTTCCACTTTTAGGGCTCGGCTATTTTAAAGTTTTTCTTTTACAGTTTATGCATCTGGCCGTATTATTTTGCTCACATTTGCTTAGAGGAAGAAGGAGATTCATCAAGAACTCATGATTGCTACAGAACATGTTTCTTTGGGGCAAATGAAAATTTTTTCATGTTTGCCACTATTATTTACATGGTGTAAGGGTGATTTGGAAACACTTGATTTCAGTGACAGGTACAATACAATGAGCTTCTTTTTCTTTGGATGGCCTTTAGTTTGTGCACCAGTGGTGTTGACAATGGTACCCGAGAAGTGGATTCTGAGATTTATGAATAGAGGCATCAGTTTGTCCATGTTGGCCCAGAGAGCAGAGAGACCTTATTTGTCCTCTGGATTTGGAGGGGAGTCCTGAGGGAAGTCCTGTCCTGTTAATCCAGGAGGCACCACACCATGGGTCTAGGTGCTTTGTGTCCCCAGCAGGGTGACCGTGTAGTTAGGATGTCCTAACAAATTTCCATGCCAGGCACACCCAAATGGATGGGGAGAGAGAAGGACAGTTATTACATGGATTTAGAGTTTCTATATTTTATTTTTATTTGGAAATAAATTGTCATTATTGTCCTTAGAATAGCCATGGAGAGGCTTACAAATTATCTTCTTTAATAGGCTGCGTTTTTCATACAGCCACATCTCAAATAATTGAGACCTAGCTGTTTGTGGAGCAGAGAAGCCAGTGAATACAGTGGAGGTCTTCTTAACCTTGACTTTAAAAATGGCATTGGTTATTGTGCTTCTTTTAGATAAAATATAATTTACAATGTTAATTGCGAAACAGTTCCTAGAGAAAATTAAGGATTGCTTGGAGCAGTTCTGATGTTCCTGTTGCTCTAAGGGATGGTGATGGTTTTTGAGAACACCCTGCTTTCACTCCTGCTTCTTAGAAGGGGAAGTAGGTTCCTGTTTTTTTGTTGTCTCAGTCCACACACAAACCATATGCATAATAAAAATGGAGATGATCATTTGCAGGTATTACTAAGTAAAATTTTGTAAGACAAAATTACATTTTATTATTGGTCAGAATAATTTATTATTTACACAGGCAAAAGGGGAAATTGACTTGAAGCATAGTTTTGTGATTTTGAGTTTTTTGGACATGTGGAAACACAGTGAATCTCCTCAGTTCTCTTTCTGAATCTTCATTCTGAAACAGTTTTGCATTTGTTTGTCTTGTTAAGACCAAATGGTAGCTACTGTAGAGCCGGAGGAAAGAGAGTTGGTGTGAAGATCCACTCAACTAAAGCAAGAAATAATTAAAAAGCATTCATTTATTCATTCTGTATTTCTATGTTTTTGAAAGGCATTATCCTAAGCATGGGGAACAATCAACACAGAGGGGAAATCGATTCTCATAAAGCTGCTCTGCTACTGGGGAGTGACGAAAAGTTAACAAATACGCATCTGAACTGGTTACATTCAGAAAGTATCAATTCAAGGGCCTAAAAAACCAGAATGAGGAGAGGTGGGGCCTCTCTGGATAGGGCTATATACAGAAAAGTTTTCTCCAAGGACGTGGCATTAGAGGTGAGGTTGGATGAGGAAAAGTTGAAGTTATATAAATATTTTGGTAGGTAAGTGTTCCAGGAAGAGAAGGCTGCACACACAAATGCCAAAACATTCTTGGTATCTTCTACTATCGCATAGAAGTGCTGATGTGATGAGGCTGTCCCTGTTGAATCAGAAGAGCTGCAGGAGTTGAGCTGAGCCAGGCAGGTTTTGGAGGCCCGGAGGAGTAGTTGAGCCTTTACGTGCAATGGAAAGTCAACAAATGGAAAATTTCAGAAAGAAGCTAACAGACAATTACAGAATGACGTCTAGGTCATTGAAGGCCCACATGTACAATGGTGCTCCCCTAAAATTATAATTAGGCTGAAAAATTCCTCACCTCTGATGCAGCTGTTGCCATGTTATATAGCACATTACTCCTGTCATGGTGATGTTGGGTTGAACCTGCTGTGCTGCCCGTCATACACATGTATAGCACATGTGATTATGAGTGGTACCCAATTCTAGATACTGATAATAAGGGAGTATGTTCCTGGCTTATGATTTCCTATGCCGTACTTTCTATCAATCATTTCATGTCATTTCTTTTTCACAATTCCTGATTTTTTAAAATTAATAGGTAATAATTGTACACATGTTGGGGTTCTTGTCATATTTTGATACCTGTATTTGGTAAAATGTTCGACACCTTCATGAGGTGTTCCAAAAGGGCTCGTTCTGCGAGATCACAGCTCTGTGTGTGTTGACTGCTCCTGAAGACCTTGGACAAAATGTGGAGACGGGAGACAGTGATGTACATGATCATGATTCTGTGTAGGTCTAGACTAATGTGTGTGCATGTATTTTAGTTTTAAAAAAAAAAAGTTTAAAAAGTAGAAGATAAAATTTAAAAGTATAAAAGCTTATAGAATAGAAATAGAAAATATTTTTGTACAGCTGTAATGTGTGTTTCAAGCTCAGTGTTATTACAAAGGAGTAAAACATTTCAAGAAATTATCAAGTTTATAAAGACAGATAGTTACAATTAGTGAAGTTTAGTTCATTATTGAAGAAAGAAATATATATGTGTGTGTATCTATATATACATGTGTGTGTATATATACACGTGTGTGTGTGTGTGTATCTGATACAATGTGTTGCTCTGTCACTAGGGTGGAGTGCAGTGGCCATATCATACTCACTGTAAACTTGAACTCCTGGGATCAAATGATCCTCCCATTTCAATGTCCTGAGTAGCTGGGACTACAGGTGCATATCACCAGGCCTGGCTAATTTTTAAAAACATTTTTTAGTGCAGAGATGAGGGGTGGGTCCCACTAACCTCCCAGGCTGGTCTCAAACTCCTGGCCATAAGTGATCTTCTGCCTCATCCTCTCAAAGTACTCGGAATACAGGCACGCACCACCTTCCCTGGCCAGAAAGTGTTTTTAGTCATTTTAGTGTTGTCTAAGTGTACGGTGTTGATAAAGTCTACAGCTGTGTATGGGAACACCCTAGGCCTTCACACTCACTCATTCACTAACTCAACCCAGAGCAACTTCCAGTCCTGCAAGCACGGTTCATAGTAAGTGCCCTCTGCAGTGCAGCGTTTTTTATCTTTTATACCGTATTTTTTACTGCAGCTTTTCTATGGTTAGATACCTTTAGATACACAAATACTTATAGTTATGTTGCAACTGTCAGTATTCAGTACAGTAACATGCTGTACAAGTTTGTAGCCTAGGAGCAACAGATGTACCTTGTAGCTCAGGTGTGTGATAAACTGTACCTTCTAGGTTTGTGTAAGGATATTCTATGGTGTCTGCACAATGATGAAATTCCCTAAGGATGCAGTCTGTGTCCTGTGATTAAGTGATGCACGCGTGTTATATGGTATCCGGTTAGGGAGATTAGATTGAATTAAATTAGAAAGATTAATTGAACAAAATTTTATAAAAGTTGGTTTTCTGAAGAATGTTCCAGATTGAAGGCTGAGAGGGGACAGAGAAGGCTTGAGCTAGTAGGATAGGAGAGGACTTTTCAGGAAGAGGAGTAAGAAAGTAATATGCATACTCTGCATATTATCAGAGGGGATGGCTGGTTAAGGATTCTGAATTCAGTGTGTCTAAGACTCTTTAAGAACAAGACACATTTTTATGAGCATAGGTAATTACTAGATTTTTTTTGCAGTGTGCTCTGTGTGGCAGAGCCCTTTTTTTCATTCCTATTTTCTTAAAATAAATTCTAAGCTCTATTTCAGGATAAAAGATATGTATTTCATTAAAAATTTTTTTATTTAAAACCTGCCACAAGACAGATACTTCTTCGCATGTTATAGCTCACATGCTACAAAAATGATTGTGTAATTATTTTACCCTTAGCAAATATAGATTTCCTTTTTTACTTTCTGATTAACAGGTTTCAAAGCTTCACAGCAGTTTTAATTTCTGGAAGATTCTTTATCAGACAATGACATTTGGCTCCTGATTTGAGGAGCCCTGAAAATCTATTTCATAAGGGTAATTTTCAATAATTTGGCTTAATTAAAATTGTAAATGATGTTATTTTATAATAATGATATTGTTCCTGAGGCACATTTTTCTTGAACAATTATACTATGCTATTATGCAAATAAGTATTTTTTGACAGGACAAGAACTCCTGCTTTATTCTCCGCTGCTCAGTATCTCACAATCACATTATTCCTTGATCCCTAGATCCGTGTGTGTGTGTTTTATTCCCTGTAATTTTTCCCTGATGCAAGATTAAATTACTTCAAATAAGCCTTCTTGATAGGGAACTAATGAGATTCCTTTCTTCTAGAAGAAGAAGAAAGAAAATAAGCTAATCTTATAGATAAGTCAAATTGGGTTGTGTGTCTTTGTGTGTAAAAGAAAATGAAAAGAATAAGCAAAAATGGGAACTATATCTGAAAGGCAGAAGGCTGTAAGAGAGCACACAGCAAAATGTATCACAATGTATTTTGAATGAATTGCATGTAACATTCTAAAGAATAAATTCATTAAATTTAGAGGCTGGGATCTACAGTAGATCCTGCCTAGTCAAACTCCATCATTGCAGAGCTGAGAAAATAAACATTTTGATCATTTTCTTAACAGCGTGCTACTAGTTAGGGACAAATATTTGATTCAAAGCTTTTCAAACTTTCTTGTCCCCAGTTTCTTTTATTTTTTTTCTTTCTCTTATAAATATCACCAGCTTTTTAGGATCAGAGCTACTTTTTCTAACACTTTTTTCTTTGAAGTAAGTAAACCATATATTAATATTTTATTCTTTGCCCTCTAGAGTAACAGTTTGCCCCAAACTTCTTACAGGTGGGGCTCACTGTTTTGCTTTCATCATCTGTTTTCTTGCCACTGGTTGCCTGCTTCCTTCTATGTATTGCTAAGTGAAGCAGAGAAAATCTCAGAATTTTAAGATGATGTAGAATCCTGAATATTGAGGAAAATAAAAGTTGGTAGTATCTTTATAGAGTTTATCATCACCAAAATGACCAGATGAAGTTTATAAATGGACTTTCAAAACAAATTAAAGGATGGTAAATCCAAAATTCACTAGTAAAAGGAAGTAAGATGATGTAGAATTTTTTTTATTATTTTATGTGGTTAATAAATGAAAATTCCATGAATTAAACAAATATTTATTAAACATTTTTTGAGTACCTGCCGTGTACTAGCACCCCATGGGGCTGACTGATCTTTTTCCTCCCCAAATTGTGTTTTATTATACATATTATTTCATAACCTGATTGTCTCCTTTGGCAATATTTCTTGGACATATATCCATAACTTTAACTATTGGTTTATAGACTACTTTTTAAAGGCTTTGTAGTATGCAGGTTTATGATTGTACCATAATCTTTTTAAAACTGTTCTATGTCAGATACTTAAGATTTTATTTTAAATTATGGTAAAAAGTGTAAAACAAGAGATTTGTTAACAGATTTTAAGTGTGCAATACAGTATATTGTTGACTATATGCACATTATTGTACTTTTGTGAGTTTGACCACTTTAGATGCCTCATCTAAGTGGAAACATACTATATATTTTCCTTATATAACTGGTTTACATAGTACAGTGTCCTCAAGATTTGTCCATGTTGTAGCATATGACAAGGTTTCCTTTTAATTAAGGCTGGATAATATTCCATTTTATGTATATACCACATTTATTTTTTATTCATTCATATGTTAACAGACATTTAGATTATCGCTGTCTCTTAGGTATTGTGAATAACGCTGCAGTTAACATAGGAATGCAAATATTACTTGATATCCTGTTTTAAATTCTTTCAAGTAAATACCAAGAAGTGGCATTGATGGATTATATAGTAGGTCTATTTTTAATTTTTTTTTTTTTTTGTGGAACCTCCTTAGTGTTTTCCATACCAGCTGCACTATTTTAATTTCTCACCAACTGCACATAAGGGTTCCAGTTTCTCCACATCTTCACCAATACTTATTTTCTGTAGTTTTGATGATAGTCCTCCTACAGGGTGTGTGTGAAATAGTATCTCATTGTGGGGTTTGGTTTTCTTTATTTTTGAGACAGAACCTTACTCTGTTGCCCCAGGCTAGAGTGCCATAATGTCGTAGCTCACAGTAATCTCAAACTCCTGGGCTCTAGCAATCCTTCTGCCTCAGCCTCCCGAGTGGCTGGAACTACAGTGCCCTCAATGATGCCTAGCTAATTTTTTTTTCTTTTTCTTTTTTTTTTTTAGTAGAGAGAAAGTGTCACTCTTGCTCAGAATGAGATGCTTAAGCTCAGTCTCAAACTCCTACGCTTAAGCCATCCACCTGCCTTGGCCTCCCAGAGTGCTAGAATTATAAGTAGGAGCTAATCACGTCCAGCCTCATTGTAGTTTTGATTTGTATCTTCCTGATAATTAGGGACATTGAGCATCTTTACCTATTGTCATGTCAATCTGTGTGTCTTCTTTGAAAAACTTTTTTTTTTGCTACTGAGTTGTGTGGGTTCCATGTATATTTTAGAAATTAATCCCTTATCAGTACAGTCAGCCCTCCTATCTAAATCAATCCATTCGTGGGTTCAAGGATTCAACCCAGTGTGGATCAAAAATATTTGAGAAAAATATAAGTAAAAGTATAGGTGTTATAAGCAATCTACAGATAACTTAAAAGTTATTCATAGGTTATATGCAAATGCTGTGTCATTTTATGTAAGGAACTTGAACACCTACAGATTTTTGTACCTGTGAGGGAAGGGGGTTCTGAAACCACCCTTCTTGGATGCCTGTGTATATATGAATGCATATATATTTATGTATATATATATATATATATTTATATATACATAGACATTTATATATATACATACATATATGTATTTATATATTCATATATACATTTCACAGGTTGCCTTTTTAATTTGTTGATTGTTCCTCGCTGCATAGAAACATTTTAGTTTGATACAGTCTCACTTGTCTGTTTCGCTTTTGTTGCCTGGGCTTTTGGGTCATATCAAAGAAGTTATTAAGAAGATCAATGTTATCAAGTTTTCCCCTATATTTGCTTTTAAGAATTTCATAATTTCAGGTCTTATGTTTAAGTTTCTAATGCATCTGAACTTGATTTTTGTGTGTGGAGTAAGGGAAGGGTCCAATTTTAGTTTTTGCACATGCATATCCAGTTTTTCCAAGATTATTTCTTGAAGAGACTGTCTTTTCCCCATTGTGTGGTCTGAACACCCTTGTTGGAGACCATTTGACCATACATGCATGGGTTTATCTCTGGGCTCTTATTCTGTTCCATTGATCCATGTCTTTATGTCAGAAGCATATAGGGTTTTTTTGTTTTAGAAATGTTTTTAACATTTTCTTCTCCCAAACATTCTTTTTTAAAAAAAGATTTTTAATAGGCTATTTTTAGAACACTTTTAGGTTCACATCTAAATTGAGCAGAAGGTGAAGAGATTTCCCAAATACCTTGCCCCCACATAAGCAGTTTCCCTCCATTGTGTTAGATTTCATGAACCTACATTGACATATTGTTATCACCAAAAGTCCACTGTTAACATTATGGTTCCCTTTTGGTGTTGTGAAACCTCCTGTGGGTTTGGACAAATGTATATAGAGTAGTTTTACTGCCTTATAGTACACAGAGTAGTTTAACTGCCCTAACAATCCTCCATGCTCTTCCTATTTATCTCTTTCAACTCTGTAACTCCTGACACCCAGGGTCTTTTACTGTCTCTTATAGTTTTGACTTTTCCAGAATGTGATATATTTGGAATTATATAGCTCGTAGGCTTTTCAGTTTGGCTTCTTTCACTTAAAATATGCTTTTAAGTTTCCTGAATGTCTTTTTCTGGCTTGCTAGCTCATTTCCTTTTAGTACTGAATAGTGTTCTACTTTTTTTTTTTTTTTTGACATACTACAATTGATCCATTCCTCTATAAGATGAAAGATGTCTTGGTTGCTTCTAAGTCTTGGCAATTGTGAACAAAGTTGCTGTAGACATCTGTTTCTGGGTTTTTGTACAGACCTTAAGTTTTCAGGTCCTTTGGGTAAATATTAAGAGCAAGATTACTGGATCTTATGATAAAAGTTATTAAGAAATTGCCTGTCTTCCAGAATGCTTGTACCATTTTGTCTTCCCACCAGGAATGAGTTCCTTTTGCTCCACATCCTCCCCAGCATTTGGTATTGCCAATGTTGTTGATCTTTGCCCTTCTAGTAAGTGTGAAGATTTCTCATTGTTATAATTTGCATTTCCATGATGACATATGGTATGGAACACCTTTCATATGCTTAACTATACTGTTTTGATTATTTTAGCTTTGTAATATATTTTGAAGTCAGGAATTATGGAGGCGTTTAGCTTTATTCTTTTTTCTCAAGATTGTTAATAGCTCTTTATGGTCCTTTGTGGTTCCATATGAATTTTAGAATTGTTTTTCTGTTCAGGTAAAAAATATGCCTTTGGATTTTGATTGGGATTGTGTTGGATCTGTTGATTACCTTTGGTAGTGTGGATATTTTAACAATGTTAAATCTTTCAAACCACAAACACAGGATGTCTGTCCATTTATTTGTGTCTTCTTTAATTTTGTTAATGAATGTTTTGTAATTTTCATTGTATAAGAGTTTTACCTCCTTGGGTATATTTTATTATTTTTGATGCTACTGTAAGTATAATTCGTTTCTTATTTTTTATTTTGGGTAGTTAACTGTTAGTAGTACAATGGGTTTTCATATGTTGATTTTGTATCATGCAACTTTACTGAATTTGTTTTTAGTTATAAGAGTTCTCTTTTTTGGAGGAGTCTTTAGGGTTTTCTACATATAAGACCATTTTATCTGAGAGCAAAGATAATTTTACTTCTTCCTTTCTGATTTGGATGTGTTTTGTTTCTTTTAATTGCCTAATTACTTTACCTTGGATTTCCAGTACTCTTTAAATACAAGTAGTGAGAGCATACCTCCTTGCTTTGTTCCTAGTCATATAGAAAACACTTTTAGTTTTTGCTGTTGAGTAAAATATTAATAGCAGGCTTTTATATAAGACTTTTATTATGTTGCAGATATTCATCCAATTGATGGTATCTCATAGATCACTGAACGTTAGTCATTCTTTTTCCTTTTTTCTCTTTTTACTGGGTAATATCTAATAAACTGTGTTTGAATTTATTGATTTTTTTTTCCTGCTGCTTAATCAAGTCTTCTATTGAACCCTGTTAGCAAATTTTTCAACTCAAATTATTCTAATCCTCAGCTCCAAAATTTCTGTTTCATTCTTGTTTATGTTTTTTGTCTCTTTATTCATATTCTCAGTTTGTTCATGCATCATTTTTCTTAGGTTATTAAGCATCTTTGTGTAGTTATTTTGAAATTTTTTTCAGGTAATCCACATGCCTCTATTTCTTTAGGATCAGTTTCTGGAGATTTATTTTGTTCCTTTTGTTGTGCTGTGTTTCCCTGTTTCTCTAGCTGCCTTGTAACTTTCATGATGGGGTCTGTTTATTAAATAACAAAACAAATCTCCAAAATTCAGCCATTTCATCCAGTCTCTAAGGCAGGAGTCTTCAAACTACGGCCTGCGGGCCACATGTGGCGGTGTGAATTGTATTTGTTCCCGTTTTGTTTTTTACTTCAAAATAAGATATATGCAGTGTACATAGGAATTTGTTCATAGTTTTTTTTTTTTTTAAACTGTAGTCCGGCCCTCCAATGGTCTGAGGGACAGTGAATTACCCCCTGTTTAAAAAGTTTGAGGACACCTACTCTAAGGACTATGTTCATACAGGAAAAGACATTTCCTAATCAGTCCAGTCAGAGATTCAAGGACTTCACAAACTGTTTTAGTGTACATGAATGCATGTTTTCTGGGCTTGTGCATCTAAGTTACTAATTGGAGGGATTTGGCCATTTCATGTTTTCAGGAGCTTCCAATCCCCTGCTCCCTCTGGTGTCTATCTGTGATACTGCAGAGCCTGTGGAGCTATCATATGCTGCCCAAATCTCTTTTGTTTTCAGTGGCCCTCAGGTCTCTAAAGTATAGTAGGTCCTGTCCTTTGCGTTAAGGAAGACAGAAACCAGTCCCTTGAGTAGCCCCTTGAAAAATATGTATGTTGGGCATGTATTTTAGTCTTCTGTTTACCTCCCTAGGGAGAATCCGGGTGCTGGGAGTTTTTCTCCCTACTGTCCCACACTGAGCTGGGAGTGGGGTGAGGTCTATGGCTAGTGAGTGACATGAAGTTTCCTACTAGCTTAGCTTCATCTGGTTTCATGTTTGCCAGGGGTGCAAGTTCTCTTAGTTTCTGGATTTCTCATAAAGGGAATTGTTCCATGTATTATTGTGGAATCCACAGCTCTATGAGAAGAAAGTAAGTCTGGAGCTTCCTGTTCCACCATCTTGCTGATGCCATCGTCCTTCAGAATAAGGGCTGTAAAGCTATATGGAACTCAGATAAGGTTCTCAAAATACAAAAACAATAAATAAGTAAACTAATAAAGTAATTTCAAGACATTTAAGTGTGTTGAAAAAATAGTATACTCTGTGTGATGAAGAGTCTCTGTCTAAGCTAATTACATTGGCAGATCAGGTAATTTAACTATTTTAGCATAGAGCTCTGATAATAGTCAGCTATATACAACATATGAATAAAAAAAAAGGCATTTCATATAAAGGGGAGAGTAAATGCAAAGGCTCAGATGCAGGCACATTCTTGGCAAAGAGGACGCCGGTTTAGAGAAGACAATTGGAGTGCAGATTTGTATGAAAATAGACTAGAGAGATAAAAGGGGCCTAGTTTCTGTAAGGGATCTTGGATTTCATTTTAAGCCGATTGAAAAACCACAAAGACTTTGAGCAGAGCCAGAGATGTGATCTGGCTTATAACTTAAAGATATCACTGTGGTAGTCCTGTGAGGTGTAGAACATAGGGGAACAAAAGTGGGAATCTTCTGCAGAATTCCAGTGGGGTGATGGTGGGAGCCTGTGTAGAGTCATACTCAGTGGACGTAATGAGATATGGTCAAATCTGGGATAAAGCCAACAGGATTTGATGTGAGTTATGTGATCAAAGATGTTTCACAGTTTTGGGGGTTCAAGGAACAGGAAAAATAAAGTTTTTTTTTGTTAAAGAGATGGGAAAAATTCAGGTGGAGCAGGTTTTCAGGAAGAGCTTGAATTCATTGGCACATGGTCATCAGTTTGAATTACCTTTCAGACATCTAAGCCAGGGACCAGTGCAGGAAGAATACATTTGGATTTATCTACCTGTCAATAATATTTAAGGCCTTGAGTTAAAATGAAATGACCTAGGTTGGAAGGAGAACAGAATCGTGGCTCAAATGAGAGACAGAACAGTCAGGGAGGTGGGAGGAAATGTGGAGCATGGTGTTCTGCGAGCCAGGTGATGAGATGTGTGCAAGATCAGAGAGACTAGCTGTGTCAGTACTACTGACAAGTCTAACGTACAGTAAGTACAGGCATGTGTCACAGATGACATTTTGGTTAAAGATGGACTACATATACAATGTTGTATTACAGAGCTGAAAAATTCCTTTCTCCTAGAAACATTATAGCCGTCACAGTGTTTTAGGGCAATACATTACTCACATGATTGGTGATGCTGGTATCAACCTCCTGCACTTCCCGTCATATAAAAGTCTAGCAGGTACAGTTGTGTATAGTACATAATACTGGATAATGATAATTAACAACTATGTTACTGGGTTATGGATTTCCTATATTATACTTTTCATTATTATTTCAGAATGTATCATTTCTACTTGTATTAAAAAAAGTTGATTGTAAAACGGCCCCAATCAGTTCCCTCGGGAAGTAGTCCAGAAAGCGTCTCTATCACAGGGGCTTACAGCTCCATGTGTGTTTTGACCCTTAAAGACCTTCCAGTCAGACAAGACATGGAGGTGTGAGTGATATTAATGATCTTGATTTTGTGTAGGCCTAAGCTAATGTGTTTGTATCTTCATTGTGAGGGGTGGTGTAGTGTAGCTTAAAAAGTAAAAAATCTTTCAAATGTTTAAAATAGAAAAAGCTTATAAAATATGGGTATAAAGAAAGAAAATATTTTTGTACAGCTGCACAATGTTTTTATATTTTAAGCTAAATGTTATAAAAGTCAAAAAGTTTAAAATAATTAAAAGGTTTATAAGGTAAAAAGGTACAGTCAACTAGGGTTAATTTATTATTAAAGAAGGAAAGATATTTTTAATAAATTTAGCATAGCCTAAGTGCACGGTGTTTATAGAGTTCACGGTAGTGTATAGTCATGTCCAGGCCTTCTCATTCATGCGCCAGTCACTCACTGACTCATCCAGAGAAACTTTTAGCTCAGCAAGCTCTACAAGGTTAATGGTAAACCTATACAGATGCACCATTTCTTATCTTTTATTCCATAATATTACCATAACTTTTCTGTGTTTATATACATGAATACTGTGTTACAATTTCTTGCAATAATCTGTATAGTAACCTGCTGTACAAGTTTATAGCCTAGGAGCAATGAACTATTCCATGTAGCCATACCCATGTATATAGGAGGCTATACCATCTAGATTTGTGTAAGTACACTCTGTGACGCTTATGCAATGATAAAATTGCCTAAGGATTCATTTCTCAGAATGTATCCCTGTCATTCTTTAAGTGATGTATAATTATACTCTATTCTATCAGTTCATGGTACTTTTATGTCTATTCAGAAACCAGAATGCACAGAATATGCCACACATAGTCATTAAGCAGTTAGCATTATGCTAGATCTATAGGTCATATGCAACCCAGACATAAATAAGACATGCCCTGCTGACTATTCGAGGTATATCAAACACATGTGGATCAAATAAAGATGCTGTTTAACCAGCTTCAAAATAATCAATATGTTCTTTAACAAAATTCACTTATGAATGTATTTAATGGGGAACTTCGAAGTGTTTTCACACAGAAGTAACATTGCAAATGATAACTACTGTAGAACCTCTGTAAGTTGACCACTCAAGGAATTGTAACCAATTTGTCAGCATATGAAGGTGGTCGACATAAGGAACCAGGCCTACTGTACTGATACACACATGTGGCGCATGTCTGGTCTATGAAAATTAGGTCAACTTGAGGTGGTGGGTCAATGCAGGGAGGTGGTCAGTTGTGGAGGTTCTACTGTTTCCAAAGGTAGGCAACCATAGGTATAATATAGCTGAGCTGTAATAGTAAGACATGAAACCAGTTCACTAAGTTATCATTTTTACTCATTTTAACCTAAGAATTCACTTAGCCTTTCTGTGCCTGAGTTTTGTGGAATAAATAATATGCATTTAATTCCTTTTAAGTGATATGATATAGCTAATACGAGGTGATTGGTGAGCCCCTTAGGTCTTGCACGTCTGGTTCCAAATAGTTAACTTAAAGAGAGGTAGCTGTTCAGAGGACATCCAACAGATGCAGTCAGTAATTAAAAATTAAACATGAGGTTCAAGTGTATTCAGTCTTCTAATGCCATAATCTTTCCCTTCCATGCTCCTCTGGATCCTTAAGAGAGTGCACTTTGCTTTATTGTGACACTTTATTCCACTCTTCCCACCCAGCTTAAATGTTTCCTGCTTATTTTACCAGCATAAACAGATTCTTGGGATTAGGAGGACAGGAGAAGTGAAGGTCACTGAGGATGTGTGGCCCAGCGTGATATCCCCACAGGCGTTAGACCTGTCCTCCACTAGACACTGCCCTGACAAGTGCTCATGCGTATTCTGGGCCTCTGAGCAGAAAAGTCCCACCAACCTCAGGCTCATTGTGTGAATTTTGGGTCATCTTCCCTGTCACAGGGTGCTGGGCTCTGAAATGCTCTTGAGATTGGTATTCTGGTGTGAATGAAGATGAACAATGCAGCATATGTGGGTGACTCATGGAGAAAACATGAGGAGAGGTGCCAGGCTCGTTTGCAGCGCTGATGACTGCGGTGTGACACTCTCATGTCAGCCTAACGGGTGCCTGAGGGAAGGGTTTAATTGCATTTTTCCGTACTAACTACTGGACAGGTGTCAAAGGGTAGTTCTATTGTTTGAATTGGCTCAAAAAGTGCAAAAGATTCAAGGTTCCTGTTTCTCAACACAATGGATCTCAATCAATTCACTATTTGCTGAAACGGCGAGTGTCTGGGTGTGTAACTAAGAAAGGCGGAGGAAATGTGGAGAACAGCTAAGAAGCTAAGAGAGAACGGGTATGAATCACTATGTTTTGGGAAGTTATTCGTATATTACTTTTGCTGTCTCGGTTTTGTGAGATTGAGCCAGGAAATATAAACATATTAAAGCAGTTTTTCAAAACTTCTGTTTCTTCGTGTAGTGTTAGCAAGTCATTAATAAACCTCCTTGGCTGCCTATTAAGAAATTTTACCTGTGACCTGAAAGCACAGACATTTCTTGTAGGCTTATTAATGGCAATGAGTCAACTCTGTTGGAGTGAAAAATACACATTTTATGGGGTCTGAAACAGGATCTGTCTATCAAAATAATATTGGAATGTTTTAGTATAGTGGTGTTTTGCCTTTATTGATGACTAATTTAGGTTGTAGGAAGTTTGATTTATTTAAATACAAATTAGGTTAACTGTTCCCTCTGGTGTGTGTGTGTGTCTGTGCGCGCGTGGGTGCTCGCGAGCATGCGTTTTGTGTGTGTGTATGTGTGTACAGAGCTTGAGATTTTCAATCCTTGCTACATTTTTTTTAGCCAAGTATGCAGGAAGGTCAGGAAAAATACCTTCGTTTATAAAACTAGAATTAAAAAATTACCTTCCTGTGGAAGTTTGAATAATTTTCTTAACTGTTTTCCCTGTGTTTACTTTTATATAGGTATAAAACTCTTTATTTTTATTTATTTATTTATTTTGCAGTTTTTGGCCTGGGCCAGGTTTTAACCCACCACCTCAGGTATATGGGGCCGGCGCCCTACCCCTTTGAGACACACGTGCTGCAATACAACACTTCATTTTTTTTTTTTTTTTATAATTTTATTGAATCATAATTCTGTACATTGGTGCAATCATAGGGCACGATTCATATACATTCAGAAATGTTTTGATCGTACTGTTACAGTTAGCCTTCATGGCATTTTCTTGATCACTATAT
>CAUYON010059036.1:0-35083 GCA_963573935.1 Arctocebus calabarensis
AAAAGAAAAGAAAAGAAAAGAAAATTAACAAGAGAGCATCTTGTTTGTTGAAGGCCAGCTGATGGATTGAAATCTTCAGCTTGGAGTATGTTAGTTGTGTCAGATGTTTACTCTCTGCTCAGGGGACCCACTCTCTAGGAAAGGGCTAAGGGTGAGGCAGGCAATAAGATATCAGAAACAGGGATCTGGATTCTGTGACTCAATGTGTTCTGAATCTTTTATTTTCTTTCTTCTTGTCCTTCAATCTATTCCTTGGTTGGACACAGGTTTATGGAGGAGATAAGAATTTGAGATAGTATCTAGGGTGATGAAAACCATTTCCCCAGAAACAGTAAATTAGTGCAAACAAGCAGAGAAGGTATTACCATGTATTTTACTTGTTACTGTGGTTTACAACTTAAATGAGTTTGGGAGGCTTTAGATTCTGTGCTTTGCCTGGACAGACATTGATGGGTGTCTCACTGTTTCCTTCAGTCTCTTATACCTATAGAAATAATTGCTGCCATTTTTCACTAAAGAATTTTCTTGGAGAAAATTACTTACTTATGGGTTTTTTTTGTTGTTGTTTTTTGCAGTTTTTTGGCTGGGACTGGGTTTGAACCCGCCACCTCCTGCATATGGGGCCAGTGCCCTATTCCTTTGAGATACAGGCACTGCCCTACTTTCTTATGTTTTTGTTCTTTTCATGATCTCAAGGTCATTGGCAAATTCTGGAACCAGGATTTTGTTTCTTGGGTCAGGACCTAATTGCCTGTTGGAATTGAACAGTAGAACATCAGAGAATAAGCCCTGGGAGGTTTGATGGTATGTTCAGAATTCTGGGGTAAATGATGAAGGAGCTCCATTTTTTCATCTTCAACAAGAAGTGCTAACCATGTGGCGATTACTAAATCTTAAACCAGGATTTTATATTTCCTTTCATACATACTAGAACATATTAAGATGGTTGTGGCAGTTCAGATCTTTAGAATTCTGCTATTAACAGAGCATTTAAATGTCTCCTAAGCCTCAGAAATCATGTTTAGTTATGCTCAGAGTCAGCATCATAATTAATTACCTATCAGGTGCAATGTACATCATTTGGGTGATAAGTACACTAAAGCCCTGACTTCACCCCTATACAATTCATCCATGCAACAAAAACCCACATGGACCCCCTATATTTATTTAAAAATAAAAACAACAAAAAACCCTGGCTTTGCAAATGGATTCTTTGGAATTTCATTTTCACCCTATAATTTACCAGCTCTGTGACTTTGAGTGATCATCACATCTTCCTTGTATCTCCTTTTCCTCATTTGTAACACAAAGTTGATAATAGGTCTGTGGTAAGTGATAGTATGTGCTTAGTTTAGTGATGATGTGTGCTATGTACACAACTCACACCTGGCATGCCTTAAGTTCTCAGCAACCATTAGCTACTATTAATACTACTATGAGAATTATTCAGCCAGCTCCACTTTTGTTGAAAAAGGGATTATTATACACATATTGTTCAGTTTCACATCTGTGGCTTTGGATAGGAGATAAAACTCTGTCTCTCACCACCATAAAAGGCACAAATCTATTCACAGCCACAAACTTCACTGAGTACTGTGGCCTCTAAGAAACTATTTTCATTTGTGAAGAAAACTTCTGTTGTGCCCCTTTTTAGTGTGTTTGCTGCTTTGTGAAAATAAGAGGTAAGATGCTTTATTCCCTCCTGTGAGTTCGACTGCCAAGAGTAAGCTCATGGCAACCCTATTAGTATATGTGGCGGATTTACTTTTTTCTTTTTCCTTTTTTCCATCCATGCATTCCCTGTTTTATTTTTCATTAACTATCTCAGTCTGTTTTTCTTGCAATAAAGGAATATACTGGAGGCTGGGTAATTTATAAAGTAAAGAGGATTCTTTGGTTTATTGTTCTGGGGGTTGTACAAGAAGCATGGTGCTGGCATTGGCTTGGCTTCTGGTGAGAGACTCAGGCTGTTTCCACTCACTGTGGAGGGCAGAGTGTGTTGAGGTCCTGCCTTGGGGGCAGGACTGCTAAGACCTGTGAAAACTGGCGGAGACCGACTGAAGAAATATAGTGTTAAAAAGAATGGTAAAGAAAGAGATGTGAGACATAGAGTAGAATTAAAAGTGGGAGCTCAGGGGTCTATTGCCCATTTGGGGGCTTCCAGCAATGACCTTCAGTGTTTGCTCCACTTTCCTTTTTTTGAAGTCTATTTGCCCAGAGGGTAAGATGAGGGAGGAAACAAAGATGCCAGCAGTTTCTCAGTGAGCATATCAGCTCCTATTGTTATTATTAACCTAAGGGTAGCCTTGAGAAATCTGAAATCTGAGCCTTGTATTGGGAGAGCCTCCCACGTGAGATAACACACACAGATTTCTAGGGAGGTGTTAAACTCCATGGTTCCCTCTGGAATAAAATGCCACCAGCATTAATCTCCTTTGAGGGAATGGGAGATCCACAGAGGATCTTCCTCTGTGATATGGGATATAAGTTCTTTTGCCCATATCTTAGGGCTCCAGCCACTCTCTTGATCTCTGCCCCTGGCAAATGCAAATCTTCACAATGGGTATCCATTTTTCCTATTTACTAAGCAGGAGATGACCCAGTATCTGTCTAGGTCTTTGCCATAGCCTCTTCTATGACCGTTTTCCCTCAGAGTGCTCACAGACCCAGCAGGGATATTTATAAGCTGTATCCCTAACAGGCTAGAATTTCAGAAAAGGTGGGAAGCTTACTAGCAATGGCTAGCTGAAAAGTAAAAGTAAACTAGCTGAGTTTTCTTTGTTCCAACTCACTCAACTTACTTTTAAATTTTCCTCTTTTTCTGGGGGTGCTTTCCTTCGCCAAGAATGGGGTCTTTGGTCCCCATTTTCCCTGCAAAGTGGAGCAGGTATGTGCAGAGATCACATGGCAAGAGAGGAAGCAAAAGAGAGAGAGGTGGGAAAACTAGGCCCTTTTTTGAAAAACTAGCTGTTGGTGGAACAAATAGAGTGAAGGCCTCCTCACACCCCCACAACCTAAGGAGGGCATTGATCTATTCATGAAAGATCTACCCACATGATCCAAACACCTCTCTCTAGGCCCCACCTCCCAACACTGCCACACTGGGGATTAAATTTCAGCATGAGATTTGTAGAGAGTCAAATATTTAACCTATAGCCTTAAGCTTTGTTAAAACACAGGCATGCATAAAAGTAGCTAACATTTACTGAACAATTTGTTGCAAATCAGCGGCTTGGGTAAGTATATCTTAAACTTTTTCTCATTTAATTCTCACCAGAGCATCATGAGGCAGGAATTAGGACTACCTTGTTTTGCAAGTGCAAAAACCACAGTTTAAAGAGATTAAGTATCTTTCCCTTCTGTAAACCTTCCCAACCTTTTGGAATAGTGGTAGCTTTAAATATTTTTCACAAAAACAACTACACAGAGTCATTTGATCTTTCCATCTCTTCTAGTCCTTGCTTTTCTGCTTTTTCTGCTGTTTCTATATCTTCTGCCTCCTCCTTCTCCCGTTCCTTGTTTCTTGGTGGGATGTCAAGGACACATAGGAGGCAGAGCCATTTCTCCCCTCCCAGTCATTACCTGATCACCCAACACTGGTGGCCACATCCTTCCACATCCCACTTTGCCAGAGTTGCTCAGCCAGTATGTCCAGAAATGTCTCTGTTGCCCAGGGAAGTGGCAATGCAATCAAGGGAGGGTTTTAGTGAAAGCATAAAAAGAAAACCAGAGAGAGATTTTAATCTGGAATTTAAATTTCCCAAGTTTGGGGGTCAGACTGACTGTCACATAGACCAATGTTTGACCTAACTATTTTTTAGTTATTTGGTCTTAAGCAAGATTCTCTATGTGAATGACAGATGTGGCAATGATGCCTGCTTTGAAGTCTGGAGAGGTGTCAATGAAATAATTATCTGAAGAGTACACAGCCTGGCACATGGCAAGTTCACACATGCTATTCCCTTTGCACCCATTAAATGCTGAGAAGCATTTTCTCTGGACAGCAAACTCCACTTCTCTTTGTCTTACAAAAACTCAGGGAAATTAACTCTAAAGTGTTGAGTCAAGCACAGCACTGGCATTGCCAGCTGTATATACTTGGTCAAACTGTTTGCTTATTCAGCTTTAGTTTCTTTATCTATTGTATGGCTAGAATGAAATATCACCAAGTGTACTTGGATAGGCATTTTGAGAAAGCCCTTTTGAAATGGTCAAATGTAATATTTCTTTCTGGTGTTACCCTGACATGTGTACAAAAGATTTCACCAATGCTCTCCATCCCATCTCTCACCCTGTCTCAGATTCCCATCCTGTGTGTGGGGCAAGGGGAGGTGGGGGGAGCACAGCTGTGACTTATTGACTATGGGGTAAGGCTCAGGAACAGGTAGAAGATCTCTGTTTTTTAAAATGTAATTTTATAACAAAACAAAAAAATTGATGTGCAGAAGCCTTGTAGTTTGATGTAGTCCACTGTCTATCTTTGCCTCTGTTGCTTTTGATTTTGATGTCATACCCAAGAAATGATTGCCAAGACCAATGCAAAGGAAATCATTAACAGAGTGAAAAGGCAACTCATAGAATGGAAGATAATATTTGTAAACCATATGTCTGATGAGGGGTTAATATCCAAAATACATAAAGAATGGATTCCTATAACTGAGTAGCAAAAATCCCCCCAAATACCAATTAAAAATGGGCAGAAAACTTGAATTTCTTGAATTTCTCCAAAGGAGACATGCAAATGGCTAACAGGTCTGTTAACAGGTGCCCATCATAACTAATCTTCAGGGAAATGAAAATCAAAGCCACGAGAAGCTATCACCTCATGTCTGTTAAGCACCTACTATCAAAGAAATGAAAAGGGTTGACAAGGATGTGGGGAAAAAGAGAACTCTGTACAGTGTTGATGGCAATAAAAATTGGTGGGGTCACTATGGAGAATATTATGGAGGTTTCTCAAAAAATTAAAAATAGAAAAAAAAATTAAAAATAGATCTACCATATTATCTCACAGTCCCCCTTCTGAGTATACAGAAGAACCTCCATAGTTGACCACCACCCTACATTGATCACCTCCTCAAATTGACCTTATTTTCATGCACCACATGTATTTATTGATAACACAGGTCTCGTTCTTTATGTTGATGATCTCCACATGTTGACCAGTTCTTTATAATCTCTTGGGTCATCAACTTAAGTGGTTTTACTGTATATCCAAAGGAAATGAAATCTGTATCTTGAAAAGGTATCCAAACTTCTATGCTAATTGTAGAACTATTGACTGTTCATTGACAGATGAATGAATAAAGGAAATTTGGCATATACAACAAGAGGATACTCTTCAGCTTCAAAAAAGAAGGAGATTTTACCGTTTTGCAACAATAAAGATGAGTTTGGAGGCTATTATGTGAAGTAAAATAAGCCAAATGCAGAAAGACAATGATTACACGATTTCACTTACATGAGATGTCTAAAATATCCAAGCTTGTCTAGGCTTGGTGGCTCTTGCTTGTTATTCCAGCACGCTGGGAAGGCAAGGGAGGAGGATGCCTTGAGGTCAGGAATTCAAGACCAGCCTGGGCAACATAGCTACAGCACAGCCTAACAAAAACTCAGAATCAGCTGGGAATGGTGGTGTGTGTCTGTCGTCTCAGCTACTTGGGAGGCTGAGGCAAGAGGATCCCTTGAGCCTAGGAATTCTAGATTGCAGTGAGTTGTGACCATGCCACTGCACTCCAACACAGAAGTGTTGGCTCACGCCTATAATCCTAGCACTCTGGGAGGCAGTGGAAGGATTACTTGAATTCAAGAGTTCCAGAGCAAGTCCCATTTCTACTAAAAATAGGAAATTTAGCTAGGCACACTGGTAGGAGTTTGAAGTGGCAATGAGCTATGATGATGCCAACTGCACTCTAGCCAGGGGCCGGGGGTGATAAAACATGACTCTATCTCAAAAAAAACAACAACAAAGAATCGAACTCAGAGTAACGGAGAGTGAAATGATAGTTGCCAGGGCTTGGGGAGGGAAAAATGGGGAGTTGTTCAATGAGTATAAATTTTCAGTTATGCAAGATTAACCAATTTTAGAGATCTGTAGTAAAACACTGTGCCTATAGCATTGTGTGCTTAAAATGTATTAAGAGGGTAGATCTTAAGTGTTCTTACCAAACTAAAATCCCTAAAATAGTACTGATTTATCTTTAAAATATTTAAAAAGATTTCTTCATCAAAACAGCAGCATTGCATATGTTGCAACAAAGTTGGCACAATAAAATACGTAGAGTCCATCATCCACCTTACAGGCTTGGACGAGGATATGAGGATAAAACAAGACAATATCTGGGTTAAAGCTTTGTAAACTATGTTGCTGTATGCATGCCAAGTGTTATTGTTGTAAACCAGTGTGCCTTTGCTTGAAAAATATGTCATTTGAAACCCACTACTGTACAATACTGTGATCTCTCTAAGTTAACCAGTAAATTGATTCCCTATGGGAGGGGTGGCAGGATGTGGAGGAAATTAATACGAAGTGTCATGTGGGATGTGTCAAAGACAGCTCCTGGAAGGAAGTGAGTCCTACCTCTCCACTTGGCCTCCATGGTGGGGATCAGCCTCGTCTTGTGACAGGGGTGTTAAGCACTCTCAGGGTTGGAGGTGGGACCTGGTAAGTGGGGCAACACCTGGGCATCCCCCTCTGTGCTTTCTTCTGCTGACAGGAGGGCCTTTTGCTTTTTGTGAGAGAATACAAATGAGTTCTATCAGTTCAGCTACGTGGGAAGAGCTCTCACCCTGTGATGGGAACTCAGCACTGTCAGCACACAACTGACATGTTTGAAGCAGGTGGGCGGCTAACCCTTCTCCTTCTGCCTGCCTTTGCCTTCACAGGCAGCAGCCAAAAGCATCCCCCTTCCATAAATCATGTGCCTGGCCACACCCACATGGGGAGTGGGTAGCATTTTCTCTTTTGCCTTTTTTTTTATGTCACTCACACTATCATGCTTTGTGAGCACCCTTGGTTTTCACAGAGTAAATCATTAATATCCAATTTGGGAGAGTCAGTGGTATGTAACAGCAGCATTGGCAAAGTAAATGGAAAATGGAGGGCTATGAGCAGGGTATTAATTATCCTGTGCTCAGACGGAGCGTGGACAGGTGCTTATGGTTCCATCTAGACGCTACCATGGCTGTGCCAGTTGTAATCAAGGAGATTCATGCCCAGGGGATGCATCTTCCAGCTCCTTCCTGAGCAGCCTCCCAGCAACATTCATACTACAAATTCAGAAAAAAATAGAGTCTGTATTGCTAATGCTATGTGTAGGGGACAGTGACTTAGAAAGCC
The DNA here is from genome assembly GCA_963573935.1 of Arctocebus calabarensis. Taxonomy (NCBI): domain Eukaryota; kingdom Metazoa; phylum Chordata; class Mammalia; order Primates; family Lorisidae; genus Arctocebus; species Arctocebus calabarensis. Next base: position 7,340 of record CAUYON010059036.1, read on the forward strand.
ATATCTCTTCCCCGCAGGCAGGTTTCGTTAGAATAACACCCTCAGGACACTTCTCCAACACATACTTCAGGGAAAAGGAGACCAAACATCACTTAGGAAATCACACCAAATGGGTCTGGGATGAGGGTTTCCCTGACATGGGGATTGCTAAATGTACCCTCAGGAGATGAGTTTGATTCTATATATTAAAGGAGTGTGAAATGATAGGAATTTAAAAAAATCAGTTGTAAAGTAATTGGTATTCTCACACACTTCCTTTTGGTTGTTTTGACATCTTTTTTTTTTTTCTTTTTGAGGCAGAGCCTCAAGCTGTCACCCTGGATAGAGTGCTGTAGCATCACAGCTCACAGCAACCTCCAATTCCTGGGCTCAAGTGAGTTTCCTGCCTCTACCTCCCAAGTAGCTGGGACTACAGTCGCCTGCCACAACGCCCAGCCATTTTTTGGTTGCAGCCATCATTGTTGTTTGGCGGGCCCGGGCTGGATTCGAACCTACCAGCTCAGGTGTACGTGGCTGGCACCTTAGCCCGTTGAGCCACAGGTGCCAAGCCTGTTTTGACATCTTTTATTCTCTGGTCTAGACGTCGTGATTCTCTACCTGTTTCCTTTTTCCTGTTTGGCTTCCTGGCAATTGCCATTCTCACTTCAAACAACTGTCATTGCTGTTAAAGATGCTCTATGTGGCATTGTTCTGATGGTACTGTGTCCAAAGGCCTCTTCCTGCACCATAGGGACGAAGGCAAGCACGGTCAATGAGAGAAAGATGAAGGGGGTTGCCACTAAATCTCTTGGGTTCAGGAAGAGGGAATTTTGTAGACACTTTTAGGGCTGGTGATGAGGCTGTGGCCTCTGCTGGCCCTTGGCAGGCCTGCTCCCATAGCTGTGTAGGAGGAAGTTGGCAGCTTATTTGCTGTGCTGAGCCATGGAATTGAGGGCCTGGGGCCCAGGGGGCCAGCTACCAGTTTTAAAGGACTCTACTCTCCTTAGGACCCTGTCTTCTCTGGGGCTGTCAAGGCAAACTCCTGTTATTCAGTGAAGAGTTGGGCTACCAGATGATAGTTGCCACACTGCATCGCCCCCCAGTGGCCCTACATATTTAGGAAAACAAAACAAACAAAACAGATCAATGCTTTGCTGGGTAAATAGGCTACACCCTCCCAGAATGAGGATCACAGCCTTAAGTGAAAGAACATATACTCTTGCTTCTGTTACCAACTTCAAGAACAAAATGGTATCTTCTGACTTCATCTGGCATAGAATAAAAAATTTAATTTGATTTTACTTTCTTTCTCTTGACATTTTCTACTTCATCCATCTCTTCCTCACCTGATATCCTTGAATTTGTGCATATAGTTTGGGACTTCAGAATCAGATTATTAATCCATTTCTTTCTTTTAAAATTTTTTTAAATTTATTCTTATTTTAAGAATATTAAGAGGGCATAGAAGTTCTTGTTACATGGGTAGCTTTTGTAATGCTTGAGTCAGGACTCTATGCACGCCCATCACCCACATAGTGTTCCCAAACTTCCCTAATGTATAATTTAGCACATTTATTTCTTTGTAATGATAACAGCCAACTATATGCCAGATACAAGTCTAAGCAGTTTACATTTCATCCTCAAAACAAAATTTATTTGTGACATGTACAGTAACTTTTATAACCGTATCAACCATAATTTTGCAGACAACTTGTTTGGCTGACTTCATTCCTCTTGCAGGCTGTGACTTCCCCAGTTCTGATGTTCTGGTTTTTATTCATCTTTTGCCAGTATGGAGTGTCTGTTTTAGGAATTATGAGCCATGTGACTGTCAGACATGGAAACGGTGAGCCCTTCTGTGGTCCTTATACAAGAATGAAAGCTTGTCAGAATCTTTACTCTCAAGTGTCACTTAGAATAAAGTTGTTTAAGGATTTTAGGGAAGAAGGCGACATGTGGTCTGGTTTTTGTTCCTTGAAAGTAGTGTGTTTTACCTTGTAGGGTACTCACAATTTAGCTTTAAAATTAAAAGAAAAAAGAAGGTCACCAAGATAGTCGGGCATCGTCATCATTTTATTATTTTGGCCTTTCATGCAGGGATATGTTTTGAATTTTGTGACTCAAATTGGTATCAGTTATGGTTTTCCCACATGAATATAAAGTGGAGAGAAGGAAATTAGGACTCTGTCAGGAAGAAATCACAGCAATGAGCTGCGGGTCCCAAATCAGCCTAAGCAGAAAGTAGAGGCAGAGGGGGAGGTATGGGTAATGCTATAAGGAGGGAATAGTGCGTCAGAGGTCCTGAGGAGGATAAGTATGGGGGTTTCTTTGCCTCACTGGGGAAGCTAAAGTAAACTGGAAGGAAAGCCTCACAAGAGATTGAAGTACCTGTGGTTGAGATTGTGGTGGACCTGTTCCTTTTAGGGCATGCCTATGAGTTGGTGGGCTGTGAAATCTGGGGTGGTGGGGCCCTCATCAAGGGACTGACAGGCAAGGCCAGATGTGGGCAGGATTATGCACTTGGGTGTTAGGTTAGCCAGGAGAATGGCAGGAGTAGAGGTGGAAAGACAGCCTGTGATTCCGACAGTCTGGAGGGAGGGCACAGTATGACTGAGAGGTCAGACTATAAGCCGTAGAAAGGTGCATGGTGGCAGGGCATGACCGGTAAGTGGGGGGTGGGGGGGACAAGGATGGTTCTTGCTCCCATCTCGCTGGGAGAGGTGAGGGAAAGAGGCAAGGGCATTCAGCACCTACTTGGTAAGACTTCGGGGGGCAGTGTCATTGGGGCACAGTTGGGTTAGTACAAGAGGAACAGGAAGTTTAGGGGACAGTGGGGGAGCTCTCAGGCTACAAGTCGTATGTTTCAGAGGGTAGAGTTCAAGGACAGGGTGGGCCCTAGGATGAGCATGCCCATATTAATATGAGGCTGATGAGCTGATTGGTGCTGGGGGACCAAGAGAGGGAGAGATTTTGCACATCACTGAAATGCATAGGTGAGAACAGAGGTGAGGCAGACTCCCTGGGAATGTGACCTATGCGGTCACACAGGTCCCCCTGTGTAGAAGGGCTCCATGCTTGGTTTAATGCTCTGCTGTCACCCCCTTAACGTTCTTTTTTAAAATTTATTTATGTATTTATTTATTTTTGAAGTTTTCAAAATTTAATACAATTCAAATCAGTGTGTCTGGTTCATTTCAGTTCCTCCCCTCCAAACCAGGGGGCAGAGACTGCTTCCATTTCTCTGCCTTCTTTTTTGTGATGACCGAGGTTTAAAAGTACCTGTCGCATCCACCTTTACACTTTAGACTATCCTTATTTTTCTTGATCTTGACAGACTTGACATTCATTCACCTGACTGTGAGCAGAAAATCCTTGATTGCTTCAGTTTTCTGAGGCACAGAGCAACGTGCACAGTGAGAGGGCTCAGACCCACATAGCAAGCAGCAAGAGGGGAGAAGGAAGGAAAAGCACTTTTCACGTTTTTAATGTATATATAATTTTTTTAACAAGGGGCTTTGCATTTCCATTTTGCTCTGTAATTTTCTTTTTTACAAGGAGCCTTGCATTTCCATTTTGCTCTGGGCTTCACAGGCGATGTAGCTGGTTCTGGGAGGGTCTCAGGTGAAATCATTCATTGAAGGATAGCGCCATCCCCACACTGGCTCACTGCTGGAGCTGTTCCAGATCTCTGTTCCCTTCCCAGCAGTGTTAGTGAAAACTGCTGGACTCAATCAGCTGTCCTGAGCCCAGCCTCACTTCCTTCCCACACGTCTGAGGGTTTCTTTGTGGTCATCTGATGTTAACTTTGTGAATAGTGGATGGGAAGGAATGTGCCATACCATGCATTCTTTAATCCAGACTATTTGGTAGCCTGCCTTACAGAAGTTCCTAAGAAAGTTTCTAACATGAAAACGTCCCCATGAAAAATGAGGGCATTCTCATATTAGAAACTTTCTTAGGACTCATAAGGGATTTTATTGTAATTTTATATGTCCTGGCCACTTAATGAGAACTGGAGTCTAATAAGGAAGACGAAATATAAAATAATTTGTCCTAATTGCCATTAGAAGAGATTTTTCTTTTCCTTTCTTAACATGTTCTCCCTTTTAAAAAGGCCAGGGTGTATACCCGTATCTTTCAAGTCCTCTTTGCTTTGAGAAACATTTGTAGCACTAGACATAGAAGATAGATGAGTATATAATTTAATTTTGGTAAGTTTCTAGTACTCATTGTTAACCAACTACTAATATAAGAATAAAGAACTACTGGCTACATGAAAATCAATTCATGGCTGACCCAATAGCAACCAATACAATATCACTAAGTTACTTCTTTCTGAAAAGAAATTACTTTTTCTTTCTTTTTTTGTCTTTATAGTCTATTGCCTCTATTGACCACACATACTTCCAAACACCAACACCATCCATTTACTGCCATATTTCACATTAAGTGTGTGGGAAAATAGAAATCTCAACACAGCAGCGATTAGTTTTCATGCATTCAAAATGAGATCTAAATAAGCGGGGCCTATGAGGGAAATGGCCTTATTTATCTTGTTCACTGTTCACATTTTATCTCACTTAAGGACAATAAAAATCAAATTCTTTTTGCCTTCTGACGTGCAATGTGGCCTGCACAGCCCGTGACAGTTATGGATGTGAGGAGGAAGATGTGTGGGAGCTTTTGAATGTCATCAGCTCAGCCAAATACCATGGCTCTCCGTTCATTTTAGCAGAGAGTATAGCTGCCTCGTAAAAATGCTAGCAAAACATTAAACAAATGAGCCCGATATTGGAAGGGAGTGGGATCACTGGAATTTATCACACACCTACTGTGTGTTAGCTGTCAGCTTGCTACTTTCATTTGTCAACTCAGTGGATAAAATGACAACCCCATGTGGTTTATTTCCCGTTTCTTATACAGTCATGCATCACATAATGCTGTTTTGTCAACGATGACCCCATATACCATGGTGGTTCCATAACACTATAATGCCGTATTTTTACTTTACCTTTTCTATGTTTATATACACAAATACTGCTGTGTTCAGTTGCCTGAGTACTCAGTACAGGCTTGTACCCCAGGAACATGAGGATAAACCACGTAGGTTTGTGTACGTGTGCTCTATGATATTCACATAACAGCAAAAGTGCCTAACAATGCCTTTCTCAGGATATATCCCTGTTGTGAAGTGATGCACGGCTGTGTGAGGAAACGGAGGCACAGAGATTGAGGATGTTGGTCTGGTGTTGTTCTGAGGATGGGACAGAACCAAGCAGGCCTAGAGATAAAGCATGCGATTTTTCCAATTATCTTATATGATATTCTGAATTCTGGTGTGTGGAGATGTAAAGATCTAGTTCCATGGGGAAACTGGATGGGGAAGCGAGGTTTATATGGTAATCCCATATAAAGCAAGGTTTATATGGCTGTCTGGGGGCAGGTGCATGCTTGAGAACCATGGCAACAAGGCTCGGTGTTTGGAAGGACCCATGTGTGATACATCTTGCGCTGATGGTCTGCCCCAGTAGTTCATCCTGTCTGATTCCTATGTGTGTTCTGATGCTTTGCTCTCAGCCTGTGCACATGTGAAATGATACGTGTGTGTGTTCAGAATGCGTGAAGATTAATACTTTATGTACGGGCATTAACCTCGTCATTCTTACCAGGATGGAGTTGAAACACATTCTTCTTAGTAAAATATCACAAGAATGGAAAAACAGGTATCTACTGTACTCGATACTAATATGAAACCAACATGTAAATAACTACGTGCCCCTATGAAAGAAAAACACAAGTATATTCTAGTGAGGGGGAGCTGAGGAGGGAAAGAGGAGGAGGAAGATTGATTGGCTAGTTCTTACCTGATGGGAAAATGCAAGGGTAGACAGCACACCCCTCCCCACCCCATGGAAGGCTCAACTACAACTTGAACTTTATCTTAGAAATGAAAACAATGTAACCTAAACGTTTGTGCCCTCATATTAATCTGAAATTTTAAAAAATCTGAAAAATAGCAAAAAAAAATTCTCATTCTCCAGCAAGAGAATAACCTCAACTCCTATCTAAACAACCTCTTAGTTTTTTCTTTGTGAATAAACAAGTTGGCATACTGAGGGAAAAAGCCATGCATGCCTTAACTTCCTTAAAATCTCCTTTCCTGTCCCTAGAAGATTATGTTTGCTACTTTACCATCTTCTAAGCAGAGCTCCTGGCTGGAAGGTTTGGAATCATACTTCTATTGCTGTGATTATCTGCCAGGCAGCATCCCCCCGACCCAAGTGCACAGCCACATCTTGGCACGTTGGGGATGGTGGTATTTTGCCAGTGGCTCTTATCCCTCTCAGGTTTGGAGTTGGTTGGAGGTCTTAGGTTTGTGGGATGAATAACATTTTCTAATAAAACATCCACTTCAATAAACATGAGATAGTTGCCCAGTTTGTTGAAAACTCCATTTGTTTTATACCCAGATAGATTATATTTCCAAAATATTCATTTTCCAAAAAATCTTGAACTCATTTACAAACATAGAAATATGGAATACTTATCCACATAAAGGATATAAAATATGTGACTTGTGCTCTTTGTACACTCTAAGTTATAAATGAATGAACTTCTTTCCTTTTTTTCCTAAATATTAATGAGCAAAGAATATATACACTGAGAACTAGAAATTCAAAGACTAAGATGACCCAGTGCGATCTTAGGCATACAAAATACTGACTATAATAACAATAAAAAACTATTACAGGTAAAGGGCATCAGAGAGAGTCTTATAAAAGGAGTTATATTTGAGTAGAAGCTTGAAAGGTGGCTATACATTTTCCATGTAAAAGAGGCAAGAGAAAGATGCTTCCGGCAGAGAGGGATGAAAGGGTTTGACTCAGCTGGGAAAGAATTCTTGGGGGTCAAAATTGCCTAAAGATTTGAAGAAGAGCAGCAGAAAGCAAGGTGGAAGAAATGGGGGGTACTCTTGAAAGCCATTGACCTTAATTGCATGGGAAGGAGTCTGAATGTTATCCTAGGAATAGGCTATGGGAGCCATTAAACGAGAGGAGTGCCATGCACACATTTGTCTTTTAGAGTAAAAATTAATGATGTGTCAAGGCTGGATTGAGCTGGATGGGGATGAAGAGGAACTGGAAGACGGGTGACTGCAGCTGAGGCTATTTTACTGGTCTAGCCAGCAGCCGGAGGTGGTGGGATGAGAATAAGGAAGAATGGGACATGTTCAGCTGACATTGTGAAGATTGAATGGACAGAAATTGGTTACTGACCAGGGGCAGGAATGTGCCCCAGTGGAGGAGGAAAGCAAAAAGAACAGTGCCTGGTCCCTAGCTTGGATAGCTGAGGTGGCTGCTGGTCCCTTTACCAGGGTTTGACCTTGAAGGCTCATCAGGACACTGCCACGTGGAGAGTGGTGGCATCCTGAGTTCTCCATCCTAACTGATGCAGGCAAAGCTAATGAGCAGCAGTAGAGATCTGTCAGAGGCAGCAAGGGAGTGTTTGTGGCTCAGGCTGAATGGCCAAGGCAAGCCAGAACTTTCTCTAATGCAGTGTGACACCGAGATCAGGCCAAAGCTTTCTGTTAATAAATTTCAGCATTGTCCCTAAGTCACAATCAGGCAGTATTCAAAAATCTACCTACAGCAGCTTCTAAATCCAAGCTGAGTGCCCAGAACCATTAGTTGGATTCTCCTCTGATGACAATCTGCATTTCTTAGTGCCTGGCATGGCCACTGGTGACTAGAACACTGACAATGTCCCCGCCAAAATGTTCTCTTGGGGCGTCAGCCTGCACCTGTCTGGGTGACTAGATGTTGTGAGTGAGGTAGACAGATACAGGCTGCCTGACCAAACATAGAGCAGACAGAACAGCAACTCTAAAACTTTGAGCCAGAACATGGCATGAAGGAGAAACACATTTTCTGCTAATTATAAGCTCCAATTTTATGCAAGTCATCTCAATGGAAAATACTCTGACTGGCCAACTCTTTCAAGAATGCATAGAGTGCATGCAGAAAGCAAAGTCCTGGGTGGCACCTGTGACTCGAGTAGGACGCTGGCCCCATATACTGAAGGTGGCAGGTTCAAACCTGGCCCTGGCCAAACTGCAACAAAAAAATGGCCGGGTGTTGTGGCAGGCGCCTGTAGTTCCAGCTATTCCGGAGGCTGAGGCAAGAGAATCACCTGAGCCCAGAAGTTGGAGATTGCTGTGAGTGGTGATGCCACGGCACTTTACCCAGGGCGATAAAGTGAGAATCTGTCTCTAAAAACAAAAACAAAAGAAATAGAAAGCAAAGTCTTGGGGTTGATGAAATGTCCTGATGGTGTCTTCAACTATTTGGGGAGGATCAGGGAATGCAATGGAAAATAGTTATTTTGTGCCCCCTAGATGGAATCATTCCACAAGCTGCTGCAGGGCCATCCTTGCCTTGGTAGGTCTTGTAGTCTCCCACTGACAAAACCCGGGAGGAAGATGAAAAGAAGAGGCATGAATCATGGATCAGCAAGTTCAGTCACCACTCTCTGGAACAGGAAGCCCCACACAACTCGGAACATCCCTGCTTGTCCTCTGCACTCATCAGCATTGATGCAAAAGGAGGCTTTGCAGTCTTCCGGCCCAGGGCCAGGATGGCCCATCAAATTTTATCTGTATTCTCTATGTAAGGAGAAAATTACCAAGCACAAATCCAATTGAAGCCAGGAGCAATTAATGTGGAACATGCACAGCTAAATAAGCTATTTAAATGTATGGCTACAAATTCTTAGGTCTGCCCATTTGGAGGGGGGCCAGCAACAGATCCCCCATCAAACGTTCCAGAACTAGCTGCCAAACAGATATCTAAGAGCAAGACCCCAGAGAGGCTGTCAAGAGATGTTTATGAAATATCTTTATAAAGAATTTTTGAGGCTCAGTGGTGAAGGGCTCATTAGGTGATCCAGGTGGATAGGCAGGATACTGGAACTTAGGGTGAAGAATGTATCATTCCCCAATTCCCCAGATGGAGTAAAATTGGGCTAGAAAGTGATTATAACACGTGGTGAACTGAACATGAGCTTTAGCTGAGCTTGGATTCTTTGCTTTTTGATTGTCTAGGTAGTTTCTGACAGGGTCAACTCCCCTCATCCTAAATGTCAAGGTTAAAGAGAATCAAGTAGGTTCAAGAATGTAATGTTCATCTTTCCTGGAGGTCATGTTGTATCAGGACTCCAACATTTGCAGGGATATTCAACTTTGAAAGAAATCTAGAAGGAGCCTAGGAAATTGGGTTGCCTATCCTAGCTGAGACTGTGATTATAACTGCTGACTTGGCAATTTTCCTATATACCCAAGATAAAGTCAGTAATTGTATCAGTTTCTTTCAGAGAATCCTTTGGTGCCCAGGAATTTTACTTTCTTCCTTCCTAAGAATGTCATATTGTTAGAGGGCACAATTTCTTTAGATCATGGCTTTTCAGATTATTCAAAGTCGAGGAATCTTTGTGTTTCAAAATTATACAAACCATAGGAAATTTGATGACCCATTTTGGGAAGATGACCTTTTCGCTTCCTCATGCAGTACTGGATTCAGCTGAAGAATAAACACACTGTTATAGGATTACTATGAAATTAATAAAAAAAAAAAAGCAAAAAGCCAAAACCTGGTGGGGAGCAGTAGTTTATGCCTGTAATCCTAGCACTCTGGGAGGCCAAGGTGGGTGGATCTCATGAGCTCAGGAGTTTGAGACCAGCCTGAATGAAACCCTGTCTCTAAAAATAGCTGGCCGTTATGGTGGGTGCCTATAGTTCCAGTTACTCGGGAGGCTGAGGCAAGAAGATTGCTTGAGCCTAAGAGTTTGAGGTTGCCGTGAGCTATGATGCCACAGTACTCTATTGAGGGTGACCAAAAAGTGAGACTCTGTCTGGAAAAAAAAAACAAACAACAAAAAACAAAAACAAAAACTACTTCAGTGACTGCTTATTTTTGCTTGGGAATCCTATCCAGAGATTTTCTAGAGAGGTAAAATGCAGAGGAAAGGGAGTCAAGAGGTTTGTCATAAACGCACAGCCATGGGCAAACCACGTAGGATTCCTGGCTTCCTTTCCTCCTCCGCGCTATGAATGAGAGGGATGGAGTGATCTCTAAGGCCGGTTTCAATCCTCTTCCTTCTTGAATGTAACTACTGCAGACTTAAAACCTTGCTATACAGGTGCTCATGGTGTGCCCTGGGACCAGCAACACCTCCAGGTGCTTGTGGGAAATGCCGCATCTCAGCCTGTAGCCCTGATCTACTGAGTCAGAATTTATTCATTAGAAAGACCTCAAGGCTATTCATACACACACACCGTATGAGAGGCACCTGACCTATGGCCTGTAGACTCCTTTCTTTCAATCTCAGTGACCTTGTGTGGCTCCATCAGCCTCCCTATGCCTTACTGTGCCACTGTGGTAGAAGTTCTGAGAGTGGATTCCAGTGTTCTAGTTGCAAGGACAGACATTACCAGACAATTATGCTATGATTATATGGTAGTTGATTTTCAGTTTTCAAGGTCAGGATTAATAGAATAAATATAGTGCAAACATAACACTGGCGTTTTAACTTTTTTTTTTCTTACTGAAAGAGAAAACCGTTTCTTCCGAGCTTGCTGAGCCAGCTGTCTTGTGCAAACAAAGGCTCCCTCCTGTTATTAGTCACTGCTGGAAAAGGGAGAGGAGTCTGCTGCATCCTTATAGCTTGGCTGCCCTCAGAAATGGGACCCCTATCATCACCCTTTTGCTTGATGAGTCCTTATAGCATGCCGTGCCTAAAATATTGGCTGCCCTCAGAAATGGGACCCCTATCATCACCCTTTTGCTTGATGAGACCTTATAGCCTGCCGTGCCTAAAATATTTACTATCTGGTTCTTTACGGAAAAAGTTTGCTGACTCCTGCCCTACACCAGTTTTCATCCTCCAGTTTTAAATATTATAGAGAGAAGGATGTTTTAGGATTTCAGTTAAAAACAGCATTTATGAGGCTGAGCACGGTGATTAGCACTCTGGGAGGCCAAGGTGGGTGGGTTGCCTGAGCTCAGGAGTTCGAGACAAACCTGTGCAAGAGGGGGACCCCGTCTCTAAAAAATAGCTAGGCATTGTGACAGGCACCTATTGGCCTGGCTACTAGGGAGACTGAAGCAGAAGGACCACTAGAGCTCAAGAGTTTGAGGTTGCTGTGAACTGTGATGCTAGGGTCCTCTACTGAAGGTGACAAGGTGAGACTCCATCTCAAAAAATAAACAAGCAAACAAAACCACACCAACCCCCTCATGCCAGCATTTATGCAGAAACCTTTCTCTGCTGTAATGCACGTGTCTCTGAACAATAGTCAAAAGCCAACAAGAGCTTAAGGCCTCAGTAAAGTGGCCTGGCTGTCCTGGTGAAATGTCCAGTGATCAATCTTCTAACACTTGAGCTCCTCAGTCACACCAGAACTCGATTCTTTGGTAATAATATAACATACAGTCATTTTTCCCTCTCCAGCATCTCCACCCACACCACCCAGAAGTCCCAGTACCATTTGGCTGCCCTGCTTCAATTCATCACTAGTCTAACTTTTCCCTCCTGGCTTTTGAGCACTGTATACACAGGGCAGCGGTGTGATGGTGGTGGGAGGTGAACACTGCAGCATCACCAAGTGCCAAGGTCTGAATATTTGTGTCCCCTAAAATTGATACATTGAAATCCTAACCCTCCAGGTGATGGTATTAGAAGGCGGGACGTTGAGGAGAGGTGATTAGGTCATGAGAACTCATGAATGTTGTCTGACGTCTCAAAAAGGAGGCCCAAGGAGCCCCTTTCTCCCTTTTTCATCATGTGAGGATGACCAAGAAGGCGCAGTCTATGAGAATGGGCCCTCACCAGCTGCTCTGTCTTCCAACACCTTGATCTTGGACATCTGAGCTTCCAGACCTGTGGGAAATAAATTTCTGTTGTTCATAAGTCATCACAGTCTAATCATTTTATTATAGCAACCCCCAATGAACTAAGACACCAGGGAATCCTGGAAACGTGTGTGTTGTGCATCTTTCTAAACTGCTTTGAGATCACTCAGGTCTTATGCCAAGAGCTCAGGCCTCCTGAGTCATGTAGCTCAAATTGCAGACCATTTGAATCAGGAAGAAGTCTTTCTTTGCTTTTCATTAAGACTTGAAGAAATGGTTAATATTTTAAGTGCAGAAAGAGCATTTAAGATGTCACTAAAAGGAAACACAAAATTCCTTTTTTTCTTTTTCTTTTTTTAATTTAGAAGATGAAATATACAGTAGGGTCTTTGAAATTCTAATTGCCAGAATTTCAGGGATGGTATCTTGTTATGGTTTTATTGATTTAAAGTCAATTAAAATATAGAAATTGTATTATAGATGTGTCCAGTTTTTTGGTTCAGACCTTTTGAGTTGAGACCTGGGAGAGATTAGGTAAGGTCTCCCTTCTTTGTCTTTGCAGAGGTATAGCTTAGGGAGAGCAGGGGAGGGAAGTGTTAACAAAACATCTTGGAGGAGATTACGGATGGCAGGAATTATTTTCAATATTTTACCTTACTGACTCCTGACTCTCAAAAGCCTCTCATATGTCATTGCCACAGTGTGCAGCAATTAAGAGTAGAAAACAACCTTTCAATCATGGCCTGTGAAATTCCAGGTTGTACAGCAGTATTGGGTGGTTAAATACCAGTAATTATATTTAATGTTATGATAAGCCTCCAGATTCAGATTCTCCAGGTCCAAAACAATAAAACTCTGATAAGTGTTTGGGACAAAGTCAAAGCAAAGCCAACCCAAGTATAGTCTGTCCCCCACCTTGGTGGGTTTTGCATCCATGGATTCAACCAACTATGGTTGGAAAATATTTGAAAAGTAAAAACTGCTTCTGTACTGACCATGTACACACTTCATTATTCTCTGAGTAATGCAATATAACATTTATTTACATAGCATTTACATTGTATTAGGTATCATAAGTAATCTAGAGATGATTTAAACTATACAAGAGGATGTGCATAGGTTATATGCAAATACTATGCTGTTTTCTATCAGAGACTTGAGCATCTGCAGATTTTGATATTTAGGGGAGGTGCTGGAAACAAGGTGCCACAGATACTGAGAGATGACTGTAAATACTTTTAAAGGCACAGTCTTAATTTCTTTTATTCTCTTTTTATTTTTGTTTATTCCTCTATAAGCTGTGGATTGTCCCCGATCATAATAAAGCAATGAGTAACTGTATAGAATCTGGAATGAGCAGTCTTGAGAGTCTAAACCAACTTTGGCTCCTAGCTCAATTACTAGCTCACAAGCTGTGTGATCTTGGACAAGTTCATCGATTCGAGCCTCTGTTTCTTCATCTGTAAAATGAGCTTAGCAACAACAACTTTAAGTGTTAACAGATGTGGTATAGATGAAATAACGTCTGCAACATTTCAAGCACTATTCTGCACATTTTCAGGTTAGAAAAGGACCCAGTTAGTAAGTCAATAGGTTAGAGAATGGCTAAGTGAATTTTTAAATCCATGTTTATTCTAATACTTAAAGGAGATTTATATCAAACATTCCATCTTGTTTTGAGCCCAAGTAGCAGAATAGGCTGCTGTCTTCATCTGGATGGGTGTTTTTAAAACTAAAGTACCAAAGGATTAGCATTGTGAGAAACTAAATCACAGTTTAATTGCTCCCAAGAGACCTGGTTCATGCACATCTCCAGATATAGGTGCACCTGCCTGCTTCTCAGGTCTGTACCAGTGTCCTGGAAAGCTGTGGCCTTGTCTTGAGCTCCTTGTTTTCTGACACCCATGTTGTCTCAGCTGCTGCTAGAGGCCAAGGCTGGGCTTCAGCATTTCTTCATTGCCATGGTAGCTCCAATGTCAGGTCCAATATGAGCAGAAGCAGAGAACTGTGCTTCTCCAGCGGCAGCTCAGAGGCGCCTGAGTGACACAGCCTGGAAATGAGGGGGAATTTAGCAATCCCCAGGGGCAGCTTTTACCAATAAGAACATTCCAGAGGAGAGAGTGAGGACTTATCAGATAAATTATTCATGCTTCTTCTCCCTGAAGGACATCCCAAGACCTGGGGAGTTTAGATAGGCTCTCCAGAGATGTGCCAATTGATAACCATCCAGTGGGGTTTTCTCATGAAGCCATTTCCAGCTCTATAATAAACCACTTTATATTTTATATGTTCCCATCCTCACTTTCCCTTTTTCCTCACTCTTGCTTTCCTGGGATTGCATGCCTCAGTAAAGAACTGGCCTATAAAGTTTGCTTCAAGTTCAGTTTTCTGGGACCAAGACAATTGGTATGAGAGGTGACCATAGAACACAGACTTTCTGGATGTGATTCTGGAATGAGACTTCCCACCTATCTGAGGTCAATATGGGACATGCTACTGGGTGCTAATAGTACCTGGTATGTGGTGGTGACTATTGGTGTGAGAAGCTGTGCTGGGTGGGGGAATAGCTGTTGAGTAGTATGGGGGCATGATAACCACAAAGATTTTGTATTAGTTTGCTGTTCATGGTAGTTCTAGAGGCACAGCAAAAAGAAAATTATAATAACTAAAAACAATTAAAAAAATAAAGACAATTAAAAGAAAATTAGAATTTAAAAAGATAGTTAACTGTCATCTTAAGGCACACTCTGAATGCTGGGAGGTCTCTATGGCACATGTTATTTACTTCTCTGTCAAATATCACCCCATTAGACTCTATAGCACTTTTGAAGGAGAAAGTCAGCTTTCTAGGGTAGCTTGTTGATACCTGGCAGTGGCAGTGCAGACTACGCTGGCCATCTGATTACAAGGGTGTCAGAGCTGTGAAGAAGCCCAAACATGCAGCCTTGACAGGGATCCTTCCATAAAGTCAACGCCTTAATAGGGGAAGGTGGGATGTTTGAGAAACAGGCAGATTTGTTTGGATGAACCTAAACCTTCAAGTCTCTAATTTCCCAGAAACTTGTTAGCTGTCAGAAGCAGCTTCTTCCTCTTTTCCAGAGGAAAACAGTCTCCTCTTACCTGCAATCGTGTCTCATACCTAAGGCAGGTATCTCCTAGAATGATGCTTGTTTTATTAGTCAGGGTCTGGCCTTACTTCCATACACTGTTTCCAGGCTGCCTGCAAGGGTCATGTCTCACCATGCCTTAAACAGAGAAGCACAAACCCTCCTATGGAGAGAAGCAAGAGTCACACAGCAAAAATTATAGGACCTTGCTAATCATACCAGCAGAAGCCAGAAGAATACCCATGGAAGAAGATCTTTCTTGTAACAGACTGGGACATATGGAATATATTGGACAGTGGGGAACATGTAGGCATGAGGTCCTTATCCAGTTCTGCTGAGGATGCTGACTGACACTGAACCGGTTTTCTGGGGTAGCTTGTTGATACCTGGGCACAATATGACTTGTGGTGAATGAGGTGGAGATGCAAAAACTTCCTTGGCCTATGAGGAAGAAATTAGAAAGCACTTGAGGTAGGAATATTAGATTGGATTTAATACTGGAAGATCGGCAGAACTGCCACCTAACTATGTTCTCTGGGAGACACCAGAAACAATCAGAGAGCAAGAAAATCCCTGTTGTGGGGGCAGATGGCGTCTTCGAGAAGCTTGGTGGTGGATCATGGGTAGCATTGACAGTAGGAGATTCTATTACACAACTGGGACACTCACTGGCAATAGAGATGATGAGATTCTGGGATGATAAAATTAAAATGGCAGGTTCTAATTATCAGGCAAGGTGGGCATAATTACAGTGATTATGAGTCAAGGACCCAAAAAGCATCTTGACTTGTAGCGTGTCTTAATCAATATGGGTAATAGATCTTGTTGTGTCTAGGGGTAAGATACATGATCATCTGATTATTGCTGAGAGCAGGAGAACAGAGAGTTGATGCCAGCTAGCACAATAGAAATTGTGATCCCTCATCTAATTTCTAGATTAATGTCAATTCACTGACCCAGAGAACTTTAATGAAAGTTGTCTTGTCCTTTGATGCCTTGTCCTTTAGAGAAGGACCTTGAAATACTATTGCAGATATTTCTAAGAAACCCTCCCCAAAGGGGCCTTGTGGTCATCATTCACCAGAATCTGAATGTACAAATATTTAATTGGTACATACATGTATATATCATGTGTACGTGTGTGTGGTGTGTGTGTGTGAATAGGCAGAAGCCTGGAAACCTCACATGGTATGGTCTTTAGCATACATGAAAAGTCAAGTAGAAGCCATGAGCTTACCCTCTCCAAGCAAGGTGAAGAATTGGAGGCACTATTACATGCCATGAGGAAGACAGAGATTAGTGCCACTCTTAAAACCCTGAAGTATATAAGGGTGTTGGTTCCTGTCATGGTTCTGTTTAGTTAATCTGGACCTTTGCAAAGCCAGATGGAATATGGCAGGATGGCAGGTGGTGAACTACTTATGGCACAGTGGAAATGCTTATCTACTGAAGTACAGGTACACAGCCTTTGGTCCTTTGCATGCGGCTACTGGTTTGGTAAATGCTTTCCTTAGGTCCCAGTAACTTTACTTGTACAAGGCGAGAACCAGAACTTTACTGTCTTGAACTCAGAACTATGCTAACCCTCCTGTAAGCTGGAACCTTGACTGTCTTGACTCACTACAGAACATTATGTTTCTGTTATCAGGTTAGTTGGATCTTGTAAACAAGAATCTGTAAGTGCCCTAGATGACCTAGTAAGTACATCTGTATTAGAGGGTAATATAAACCCTAAGAAGGTTCATGTACCTGCTATATTGGTGATTTTAGAGGTTTAGAAGTTTTGAGCATAGTAAAACATTCCTCCCAAGGTAAAGGAAAACTCGTTATAGCTCCAATTCCCATCACTTAGAAAGAGACACTCTCCTCCGTAGTCTTTTTTGGGTTTTTTGAAGGAACATGTACTTGGGATTATGGCTCCAATTCATTTATTGAGTGACTTGGAGGGCTGCCAGTTTTGAGTGGAGCATAGAGTAAGAGAGGGGTCATCATTAGGTCAGTCTCCAGTAAAATATAGGCAGAGCCAAGAGATGTCATTATGCTGGAGTTAACTGTGTGGGGTTCCATTGTCACAGCACAGACACTTGTGTTCTTAAGATAGGCCATAACTTCTGTTGCACAAAATTGCTCTTTGTTTGAAACACAGGTTCTGGAATTCTGCTGGGCCTACTTGTGATTGGACACCTGGCCATAGGGAACCAAGGGAGTGCAATTAGACCTGTTCATTATAACATAATTTTTACTGGGTCCATTAGCAATTTATTACATGTTGAAGGTGGCACCTTGGAGATCAGGTTCAAGCAAGACTTGAAGACACAGACTACATAAGCCCAGACTCACGTGTCACCAACTCGTCTTCCTCAGTTTGCTCCTACAGCCACTTGGGGGCTCCCTCCAACCAACTGATAATGGGGGGAAAAGCCTTGAACCAGATTCACAAGTGGGTTGTGGTGATAAGTTGGCACAGCTGGAAACAGATCCCTGCTACAAGGGTCTAACCCTACTCATTGGTTGCCTTAGAAGGAAATCCTTTTGATTGTCATAGTATACTTAGTGATCCACTTTGTATGATGGGAATTGAAGAAGAGATATCCGAGTTGTGGCTATATGCTAATGCCCAGTCAGTGTTGAATGACTTGGCAGTTTTGTCAGGGACAATAGCAAATTCACAACAGGAGATAGATTTAGGGAGGAGAAATGTAGGTGCACCCACAGGAGCGGGTGCAAAGCAAGAACATTTCTAGGTCTCAGTCAATGGTCACTGGGGACTCCACCAAGGGAGTTTTCAAACACCAGTACACAGGATGGTTCATCCTGCAGATATCACCAGCACTTCTCTGTGGATGTTCTAGCACTTGTGCAGTAGATCTTGGAAAGAATGCCACTGATAAGCACAACCATGTGGCCCTCGTGTCACTGAGGTTTATTTAGCTACTGTCATGACTGAATGCTCAATTTGCCAGAGTCAGAGACAATTGCTGGGCTCTTGATAATAACATCATTTCTCAGGGAGATCAATTACAGTGGGCCATTTAATTAAAGTTTTGGAACAAGCATTAGATATATACTTATATAAATTTACATTTATGTGAGATTATATAAGGTGAAATTATAAAATATGAGATGAGAATAATAAGTAACAAATTTGGGGTAGTGATTACCTCTGGAAGTGAAAGAAGGGCAGTGCTATTGAGGAGAGCATTTCAACTTCAGTTATGATTTATTTATTTATTTATTTGAGGCAGAGTCTCAAGCTGTTGCCCTGGGTAGAGTGCTGTGGCATCACAGCTCACAGCAACCTCCAACTCCTGGGCTCAAACAATTCTCCTGCCTCCCAAGTAGCTGGGTCTACAGGCTCCCACCACAACGCCCAGCTATTTTTTGGTTGCAGCCATCATTGTTGTTTGGTGGGCCCAGGCTGGATTCGAACCCACCAGCTCAGGTGTATGTGGCTGGTGCCTTAGCCGCTTGAGCCACAGGTGCCGAATCTCATGATTTATTTTTTATACTTAGAGACATGGTCACAAGATTTTATTATACATGTATCACTTCCTTTATGTTTCTATAGGTATAAAATCTCTTATAGAAAAAAAGAGTTGTGAAGATGATTTTAACTCTAATTAGTAAGACAGGCCACAAATTTTACATAATAATGAGGAAGTTCAAAATAATGAGAAATGAATGAGGTAAAATGAACCAAAGAACCTGGAGCCCAGCTTGTATGTGGGTCCTCTTAATCCAAGCCTTGAAGGCTCTCTGTTGCAGGGTGACTGTGCTCCCAGCCTGTGTCCTGTGCAGGATTTGCACTGTGACACGGCATCCTGTAAGCAGGGCTCAGCACACTTATTCAGTAAAGGGCCTCATGTCCAATATTTTTGGCTTCATAGGAAATGTGGTCCCTGTTGCTTCTACTCAACTCTGCTGTTGTAGGACGAAAGCAAGCACATGGCAGCTACACATTATGTGGGGGCCAGTGTGAAATGGAAATGTGAAGCCCTTTGGTGAATAATTAAAAATCTCAAAATGGCATCAGCAGTGCATTAAACCAGGCACAGGCCCTTCTAAGCACTAGGTCCTCTGGGACAGTTATTTTGCATGTCCAGGAGGCCAGTCCAGTGCCAGCTATTTACTCAACAGGTGAAGGAATGGATTCAGCCCTGCAGTGTATTTGATAACCTCTGCTATAAAGGGTTAAACCACAGCTTGTACCTTTGATTGGTCAAGAGGGCCACTTTGTATAGGGTACACTACCAATTCTATGCTCAGCCATCCCTCAATTTTCTCACATTATACGCCATGACTGAAAGTCCATATATGAGTCCTTGACCTAGACTAGAACCTTAGGGAAGGATGGCCCTGGCCCTAGAAGTTCATAGACTTACAGCAAAAGGTTCTTCTGTTCAATGCTGCTCCTACCTGGTTACCTCTGGGAAGACAAAAGAGGCCTTCCTTTTGTTTTTGTTCTTTTTCACTCCAGGTAACTTTGTGTTGACTTTCTCTGAAAGTGTCCTTGACTTCTGAAACACGTTCAAAGACTACTTTTGAAATAAACACACAGCGGTCCTTTCAGAAGCTTGCCAGCCTTTGATTAGCTCTTGCTGACTTTTAAAGAGCATGTCTTGTCACTTCTCTTGAGTTTTCAGGGAGGCTTTTGTAGTATCTGAAATATTTTTTTGTATGTATGTTCACTTCCGTAGATCAGAACTAGGCTCCCGGTGCATTGGGGGGCTGGGCTGTCTGGTTTCCATCATAGCCTGCTTTGGTCTCTTCTGCTGGTCTAATGATTCCAGAGCTTCATCTTCCAAAATGATGCTCTTTCTCTAAGCATTTTAAAAACTCCATGGTGACATTAGTAGGACTGCTTGCTACCCAAAGAAAGGGTTCTGTCTGTGTAATTGGAATGAACACCTGACTCTCATTCCCTGTCCTTGGCATTTGCTCTCATGTTTGAGGCAAGAAATGGATCCCTGTGATGAATTCAGTGTGATGGGAACACATTGAACCAAAACACATGTCTCATGGGAAGCTTTAAAGTCCCTTCTGCAAGGTGCATCTCTAATTAGAGATCCCATCATCCCTGGGTTGACTTGTCATCTTCCAGCTTGATTTTCTGAGGAAAACAGAGTTAGGATAGTTGTGGAATGTTGCGTCTGACTGGTCTGCAGTGGGGGACTCCACTCAGCCTGGGGAGCTGTGAGTTGGCATGCAGGCCTCAGCCCTGTGTGACTGGAAAGATTGGGAGAAACCATGGCTGCAGCTTTCCTGAGTCAAGATGACTCCCACATAGCTTAGTTTTCATTCACCTGTGCCACATAGGTGAGGAGATGAAGGTAGCCACTCACTGGCCTCCTGATGGGTTCAGGTGAGTACCAGCTGCACTTCCTATCTGGTGCTCTTGAATAAACCTAGGTCAATCTAGTATTAAAGCCTATTGTGTCTCTTGAATCTGACCACCAACCTGAACCCATGCTAACCGCTGTGGCAAGTGGATTTAACATTCTCTGCCTTTAGAATTGGACTAGTCTGGTGGTTACACATGAGGGCCTCGCGTCTGAGGACCTGGGTTTGAATCCTGGCTCTCTAACTCCCTTGCTGTATCCCTCTATAGAGATCATTTGACGTCTCTGTGCCCCAGTCTCTTCATTTGTAAACTGGGGGTGAATAGAATGGGTTAATGAATGGTGGTCTTAAAGCAATGGCTGGCAGAGAACGAGGAGAGATAGAGCTGCCTGGTGAGTGCTGGCTACTGTAGTTATTACTGAGGATTGCTGCTTCCTTGTCATGGGACCTTTCTTGGCAAGAACATCTTTGTTTCTATTACATATAAATAAAGGTTTAGCTTCATATGGTAATATTTTTCATTCATTTTCTCTTATTTATTTATTTATTTACTTTTAATGCATCACCCACTTCACAGTCAAAAACGACTGGCTATTTTATGTTGCAGTTGTCATTGTTTTTTAGCTGGCCTAGGCTGGGTTCAAACCTGCCACCCCTGGTTTATGTAGCTGGTGCTATAACCACTGTACTACAGGAGCTGAGTCCATTCATTTTCTTTTAATAAAGGATTTGATAATTGTATTCTGGAATATATTTTGATGCTGATTTCTGCAGTATAATTTTCCCAGAATCCAGTGAATCACTTTGACTTGCTCTTTTTTTTTGTCCAGATCTATTGAGGTACAATGGACAAATAAAAATTGTACGTACTTAAGGTGTACATGCGGTGTTTCATTTTAATTTTCAGCATCTATTCTTTTCTAATTTCTGAAACATTTTCTCTTGTTACTCTTTTGATAATGATTCTGTTCCAGTTGACCTATAGATGATGATAGAAATAGTGAGGAATTTAGGAATTCCTCTTAATGTTTATCATTCCTTATTCTCTTCTTTCTCTCATAATTCCTTCTTTATTCTGTTTGTTTCAGTTGATATTCTACTCTAATAATTTGATTTTCTGCAGCTCTTTCATCACTTCTAATTCTTGTTTGTCTTTCTGGGGAAACAGTTCACCATTCTCTGTCCTGTGGTTGCAAAGCCCCTTTCAGTTACCTGATAACACAAGGTTGTATCTGACAACTTCTTTTTGTCTTGATTTTTGATTTAATCTTGATATGTTTCAAGTGTTAGATTTCTCTTAGAACCTTTCCTGCTTGTTTCACATCAGAGTTGTTTCTAACTAGAAGCTTCTAATTGTGATCCGTCTTCTTGTTTCTGTATACTTGTGTTTTTTTGGTGGTTATTTTGCACTTTATCAGAGAAGTGGTAATAGGGACATTTAGCATAAGTGCCATTTTTTCCACATAGGCAATGCCAGGCTTCCCAAGTTCAATGGTGCAATTCCAGTTGTCTGGAAATTACAACTACAATGGAGAGATTCCTGATAGTGTGTTTCCCCTGGACATGGAGCTGAGAATCATACCACATGGAGGTGGTCCTACAGTTTGTCCAAACAATGCAAACCTCTTACTGGAAACAGACGTACCTCTGCAGAGTTGCTCGGTGGCAGAATCCCCATCCCTCCCCCTCCTGCTGTGCCGGCTTTGGCAGAGAGAACTCGTGGTTGAGTGTCAGGCTGTTGGTGGCATCTATTCACGCAGGGGAGTGTAACCTGGCCGTCAGGTTCTGTGTACGATGGACACAAGTTGCTGCCAGCTTGCTCTGCTCACTGTGGAGGTAGAAACTCTGCAGCACAGCAGCCTGGTCTGGCTGGGAGTCCATGGGAATAGAGCCAATATCTGAGCGAGCACTTAGCAAAAGCACAAAGAAAGAGTTCTGAATTCCAAGGGGAGTGTGTCGTGCCTTGATAAGGCACATTTGCAAGTCAGTCTGCAAGGTGGGCTAGAGATGTTATTACATTTGTACCTCCTAGACAATCTGGGTACAGAGGAGGTATATTTTTTTCTGGCCGCTGCTTGGTAGCTCTGGTTGTTCCCGCAGTAGATAGCTTCTTGCTTTTCATTTGGGCACAGACTGGGCTAAGAGTGGAGAGGCAGAACTCATTCCAGATTATTCACAGAGTCTAGACAGATTTCTTCTCCCTGAGTTTATAGGGGCACATCATTAGGAGGTCAGGCTAGAGGGATCATGCTTTGCATCCTGACCTTCTTATCCAAGGTGCATGAGGATGACATCTACAAGTCACTGGGAAGAAGGGCATGCATTTCATGGATGAAGAGCAGGCTTGCTGAATGGTTCTCCCACCTTGTCTTCCAGGAGAGGCACTGTCCTCAGTGCTAGCCATGTCAGAGACCTGACATGAGGGTTAGCACAATTCTGTCGTCTGGGTGCTTGTTCAATCCAGCAGGCATGGAGCTGGCTGTTAGGATGATGGGAGCAGGGCAGGGAGGGGAGGACATGAAGACAGCACATGGGGACACGTAGGCTGCAGCAGAAATGGCCTGAGGAGCTTGGTGGTCATCCATGCTTACTTGTCTTTAAGAAGAAGGGCCAAGGCTCAGCAGCCGTAACACAGTGGTTATGGCACTAGCCACATACACTGAGGCTGTGCATTTGAACCCGGCCTGGGCCTGCTAAAACAACAATGACAACTGCAACAAAAATAGCCAGGTGTTGTGGTGGGAGCCTGTAGTCCCAGCTACTTGGGAGGTGGAGGCAAGAGAATTGCTTAAGCCCAAGAGTTGGAGGTTGCTGTGAGCTATGACGTCATTGCACTCTACTGAGGGCAACATAGGGAGACTCTGTCTCAAAAAAAAAAAAGAAGATGGGCCAAGGACACTCAAGTTGTGCAGGAAGGACACTCACACCATTTAGGGCATACCTAGAAGAGAGTGGTGGACATGTGGCTAGTCAAGCCAGGCCATGGTGGGAGAAGAACTCTGGGAGACAAGTGGGGCTAAAGCTAGAAATGGGGAGAGCAGCAGTGACGAGGTTGAAGGTCAGCTTTGCTATGTCCTCTGGGAATGTTCACCTGGATCCTTCTTGTCCCCTCTTCTTAGTATGCCAAGCTGAAGATTGCAAAGAATCTCATCAAGTCATCATTGTGGCAATAGTGTCGTGACACCCTATGATTTCCTCTAATAGATATGTTTCTGTATATGTGGCAAATAAATACGTTTTAAGGTGTGGAGATAAGATTTTAGGGATGAGAGAACAAGACAATTTGTTCTCCTCCTTAGAGTTACTTCTGCTTTGTGCAAAACTCATAAGGGGTGATATCAGAATGTCTGATAAGAAATCAACCCTCTTGGTATCAATAAGTCCTAACACATACACAGGCTTCTTAACATGGGCCTTGTGCTCTTCTAAGCGCTTTTCATATATTAACTCATTTAGTCTCACCAACAGACATCTTATTTTTGTTTGATATTTGTGGAATTCTTACTTTGTTCTATGTCTGAGGCTTAGACAGGTCTAGTAATGTGTCCATCTTCACATAGATGTCTGGGGGAGATAGAATTTGAACCCAGAATGAGTCACCCTCAAGAGGCTGCACTCTCACTACTGGACAGCACTGCCTCTCCTGCTTCTCATCCTATGATCTTAGGCAAGTGATGTCTTTTCTGTAATGGGCCCTGAAACCAGGCCTACTGGGATTTGCAGGTGGAATTCCCCCAGCCCAGCCAGCATCTGGCACGCAGTAGGTGGGGGTCTCACTTCATCCCACTTCACATCCCTTTTTTAGAGGACAGGGAGTGATTTGTACTCCATGGTGATTAGAGGAAGGTGAAACACAGTTAAAAGTATGGAACTGTTGGGGTTTAGAAAGAAGGCAAGTAAGTGTCTATTATTTTTAAAGTTTGGTAAAATATTCACGACATATTATTTACTTCTTTCTTTTTTTTTTTTTTTTTTTTGTTAAGCAGGCCCAGGCAAGGCTCAAACTTGCTTCCCTTGGTGCCCAGGGCCAGTGCTCTAACCACCATGCTATGGCACCCACCTTATTTACCATTTTAAGTGTATAGTTCAGTGACTTAAGTCCATTCACTTGTAGCCACCACCACCATCCAACCACAGAACATTTTTTATCTTGAAAAATTGAAACTCTGCATCTATTAAACATCACTCCATTCCCCCATCTTAGTCCATTTTATGCTGCTATAATGGAATACCAAAGACTACATAATTTACAATGAACAGAAATTTATTTGGCTCATGCTTCTAGAGGCTGGGAAGTCTAAGAGCATGGCAGCACCATCTGGCAAGGGTCTCCATGCTGTGTCATCTCACAGTGGAAGACAGAAGGGTAAGAGAGGATGAGACTGAGCAAGAGATTGAACTCACAGCCTCAGGCCCTTTATAATTGGCATCAATTCATTCATGAGGGTGGGAAATTCCAGCTCCCATGAGGCCTTGCCTCTCAACACTGATGGATTGGGGATTAAGTTTTCAACTCATGTGTTTTGAAAGACACATTTAACCCATAGCACATCCTTCAATCTTGAGCTATTACCATTCTACTTTGTCTCTAAAAATTTGACTACTTATGGTACCTCATGGAAGTGGAATATTACGGTATTTGTCTCTCTCTCTCTCTTTTTTTTTGTAGAGACTGAATCTCACTTTATCACCCTTGGTAGAGTGCTGTGGCGTCACACAGCTCACAGCAACCTCCAACCTCCAGCGATTCTCTTGCCTCAGCCTCCTGAGAATAGCTGGGACTACAGGCTCCCATCACAATGCCTGGCTATTTTTCTGTTTTGCAGGTCAGCAAGGCCGGGTTTGAACCCGCCACCTTTGGTATATGGGGCCGGTGCCCTACTGGCTGAGCCACAGGCACCGCCCTTGTCTCTCTTTTTTTAAACTAGCTTATTTTACTTAGCATTAATATCCTCAAGTTTCATCCAGGTAGTATATGTGTCAGTTTTTCCTTCATTTCTAAGACTGAAAGATGTTCCCTTGTAGTCCTCTATCACATTACCTTCATTTGTTCATTCATTGATGGACATTTGGGTTGCTTCTACCTTTGGCTATTATGACTAATGCTGCTGTGAACATGGGTGTACTGACATCTGTTTGAGTTTCCACTTTCAAAATGTTTGGGTATATACTCAGAAGTGAAATTGTTGGGTCGCATGGTAATTTTAATTCTTTGAGGAACTGCCATACCATTTTCCATAATGACTTTGCCATTTTACATTCTTTTCAGCAGTACACAAGGGTTCCCATTTACCCACATCCTTGCCAAAGCGAAACAAGACAACTTGGATGATTACCAACAGCAGTCGAGATATATATGCTTCTTTATTTGGCAGAAAGAAAAGGTAGTATGTAGATGGATTATGTGTATTCTGACAAATCCTATCATGAAAAAACCCTGGGGCAAGTAGACTGCTCCCCCAAGGAATCCTGGAAGAGATGATACGCTGAGGAAGTTGCTGAGTCACAGGGGTAGGGAATGGGCAACTATAGTGGGAAGCCCAGGGCCTGGTCCTGCTTGGCACAGTGCATGGTATGACTGTGTAGTCACTTCTCTCTCTGGGCCTCTGTCTCCTCAGTGGTAAATGACGGAGCTCAGGCTAGAAGGCACTTCTAACCCCTTCCTACTTGAACAGTCTGTGTTGTCACCTAAGAAATTGAGAGCTGGCTCTTGAGAATTGCTGAGTTTGGATACTTGCTCAGAGACTAGAGACCATCCGAGTCAAACAGCAGCTGTCAGACCTGGCTGTGAGACCACACAGAGTGCAGGGGCAACAACAGATGGGTGACAGATGGGCACATCCTTTCTGGGGGGCTGCCATCTCTTCCTTCTGACTGATTTCTGTCTTGTGGGAATGTGAGTCCAGTGTGGCCAGATCTGATTTGTCAAGGCAGCCCAGACATCCATATTTTTAAGAGGAATTTTCCAATCATGAAATGCTGGTATTAAATCAAAACTGAAAAAGCACTGTGAGTGAGAGTCCAGCAAAATATTCTCAGGAAAGATTTTGACCTGAGGATTTATTGTCAGCATCTCCTGATCTCAAGTAGTGAACTACAAATGCTGGTCTAGAGACCCAGGGAGAGCTGGGCAGTGGCTCTGCCGACCACTGATGTTCATGGATGAGTCTGTGATACCTGCCAGAGCTTTATGCTATGAGGCAAATAAATGTAGCAGACATTAAGGGAGGGTGCCCTACTGGCCCCTCCTGGTCCTCACAATTTTCCCCTTTTCTGTCAGTAGAAGCCAGAAGATGTGGCCAACTGCATAGACATTCTGGTTTTTCGGTGCGGTTCCCATATGATATTCCAACTTGAGCAAAATAGCATGTGTGTTTTTTCAATGTTGATGCTATATATATTGTGAGGTTCTTTTGGTCAATATACAGGGTGGCCATAAAGCTTATGGGCAATTTAAAATAGTGTGCAATTTTAAAATGCCTGTGAACTTTATGGTCACCCTGTATTCACACATGTTTAGACAAAAGCTATGACAAAGTCAAAATGCTGGCCCAGGCGGACATGCCAGCATCACTTCCTACTCATCATTGAGCACAGATCCTCAGGTTGATAAACGCATTAACATTTGCCTGATATATACATTTTCTCTGTCCTTGTTTTTAACATCCTGCCTCTTTTTAAGTGTGACCCATTAGCAACAGATACAGCTGGATTTTTAAAACTCAAGTGATGGGTTATTGGGGAAATTAAAAACAGTCAGTTTACTGTACCATGACTTCCAAAGTTTAAAGTTCTTCTTACCACTATATATATATAATTTTTAATCTGTCTGTCTTCCTTCTCCTCTCCTTTAGTTTTCTTAAACTGATCAATTCCCACTTTTTGGAACAGCATCCTTCAGAATCTTTAACTCCATGACAACCTTTCTTCAATATGATTTTTAATTTCTTCTCTTCGTAGCCTTATGTCACATTTTGAGATCCAGGGCTTTGGTTTCCTATAGTAATTCATTAAATCTTATTTTTTTCAGATTTAGAATCGATGGTTATTTATACTTAAAATACAAGTTTTGTTTTCATTTATTTCTTGTATCTCATATTGTTTTCTTCTTTTGTATTCATTTTTTAAAGCATATATGCCATTCTTTCAGAGATAGTCAATGAATAGATACATTTAGGAATCCTTTCATGACCAGATAAATTTTGCTTCCATCTTGGATATTAGCTTACTTGGAAATAGGATTTTAGGTTCAAAATAACTTGAATCTTCAGAATTTTTTTTTTTTGTAGAGACAGAGTCTCACTTTATCGCCCTGGGTAGAGTGCCGTGGTGTCACACTGCTCACAGCAACCTCCAGCTCTTGGGCTTAAGCGATTCTCTTGCCTCAGCCTCCCTAGTAGCTGGGACTACAG
>CAUYON010059037.1:0-13951 GCA_963573935.1 Arctocebus calabarensis
ATTTTATTCTTCTTTTTTTTTTTTTTTGTAGAGACAGAGTCTCACTTTATCGCCCTGGGCGTCACACTGCTCACAGCAATCTCCAGCTCCTGGGCTTAAGCGATTCTCTTGCCTCAGCCTCCGGAGTAGCTGGGACTACAGGCGCCTGCCACAGCGCCCGGCTATTTTTTTTTGTTTTGCAGTTCGGCCGAGGCCGGGCTTGAACTCGCCACTTTCGGTATATGGGGCCGGCGCCCTACTCGCTGAGCCACAGGAGCCGCCCGATAATATTTTAGATACATGGAATTGAATAAAATATATCACTAATTTTACCAATTTCATTTTACTTTTTTCATATGGCTGCAAGAAAAATTTAAATTACAAGTGTGGTTCACTTATGTTTCTGTTGGACAATGCCAATCCAGAAAATAAGATCCTGGAAGACAAGGATGTTGACTGTCTTGAAAATTACTGTTTTCCTAGTTATGAGAGAAATATACTTGGCCTATTAGAAACATCCATGAGAAGCTGGTAGTTAAAAAATATGTTTAAGTGAAAAAAATCTACTTGTTAACTCTCTTCCTAAAGAAAATTATGTGATATTTAAGCAGAAGACCCTCCGCTATCTTCCTCTCTCTATTTCTCTCTCTCTTTCTCTCCGAATTTGTTCCTTCTCTCTACATTCTCTCTGCTTGTTTCTCATAAAACATGATTGTCATGAAAAATTCACAGTTAGAAAGTTTAATATCTGTTTTGTGATGTCACTCTAGAGAGGGAACTACTTACTATTAATAACTTGGCACATTTTGATTGGTCACAGCTATCATTCTCTTTCCAGATTTTTTAAAACATAACTGGCATCATTATATAAAGTCTTTGATATTTTCTGCCCAAATTATGCTTTTATAAATTTAGATGATAGAAATAGTGTTTGCTTGTAAGAATTCCAGCAATTACCAAATGTATCCCATAGAAATCTAACATTGTTTTCCTTGTAAGACATCGTTCTTAGATTTTTAATCTTTCCATATGTTGTCTTTCTTGGTAAAGGCAATGACATTGTTCTTCTTTTGAAAATTAGGTAGGATCACATTAATACACATAATGGGCATATTGTCTCCAGTCTGTCTTGGTTCTGTAGGGTTATTCTTATTTGCTCCTTCAGTCAGCCACCGAGGAAATCCAGACTCTCTCATCATCACCCTTGGCCAGCAGTCTTGGCCCTTACATTGCCTTTTTAAGCCCTTACCATTTAATCCCCACTCAAATACTGCGACTCTTCCCCTAAACTTTATGGCATGGCCCATCTTTAACAATATTTCTTAAACTGCATGCTCAGCTCCTTTCTAACCTTTCCCTTCCCAGTAAGCTAACTGGTTGTTAACTAGGATTTATTTGAGAACACTGCAACCCTTAAGTTTTTCTTCCAAGTGACAAGTGTCAGTCTTTTTGTGGCAGGGGGCATTTCACCCTTTGCTTCTCACAGGTGTTTCTAAACTTTTTGCCCTCTCAACTCCCTGACTTCTTCCCCCAGGTTTAGGTGTCACGCCATCAGGCTGTAATATACCCCCAGCTATTTTATTTATTTATTTATGATATTTTCTCAACGTGTTGCCGGTCATTTGGATCTTGGCTT
Source organism: Arctocebus calabarensis (assembly GCA_963573935.1). NCBI lineage: Eukaryota > Metazoa > Chordata > Mammalia > Primates > Lorisidae > Arctocebus > Arctocebus calabarensis. The sequence goes on from CAUYON010059037.1 coordinate 1,616, forward strand.
AGTTTCATGCCTTTTTTTTCTTTTTTGCTGTTTTGGGCCAGGGCTGGGTTTGAACCCACCACCTTTGGCATATGGTGCTGGCGCCCTACTCCTTTGAACCACAGGTGCCACCCTGGATCCTGGCTTACTTTCATCTTCACTACCACTCCTGTCAAAACTCTTAAGAGCCTTCTCACATTCTGAGTTCTTATTTTCTTACTTTCTTCATCCTATCTGCCTCTTTCTGTCTTAAAATCATGATCATAATCCAGATATTTTCACTAGCAAATTCTCTGAAATCTTAATTTACAGCGTCTCATTGTTTTCCTTTGAGCTGTCGCTCTGACAACGTACTGGTCTTACTAGGGGCCACAATACACTGAATTTGTGAACACCTAGTCTGTGTCCTTTGTCTCCTCAATGGCTTCCTTATGGCAGCTTATCTTAGTCCATCATTTAAAAGACTCTATTGCAGAGAAATTCAGATATCTTGCCCCATTCTTATTTTCTGGTAAATCTCTGGCAAAACCACAATTCTAGTTAAAATTAATGCTCTGCCTATTTCAACCTTGCAATCCCCGTCGGTGAATGTGGCTGCAGAAAAGCTGTGATATTAGCATGTCTCACTTGAAGTTTCATGAGCCTTTAATGCTGCCCTGCTGTCAAGACCGAATTTGTCTAAATTCATCATCTTTTCTACTTTCCTAAATAAATATTGCATATCTTTTCCTCTCCTCAAAACTTCAAAACCTTCTTAATCATTTTCACTCTCCAAAAATGCCCTGCTTTCTGTTTTAACTCTCCAAGCAAGGGTTAGAGACTAAGAATCTCTCCCTTTGTAATCCTGACCTCATCTCCTTTGAACTAATCAAGGAAAATTATCCGCCAAATTTTCCTATATGATCAATTTACTCTTGTCTTAATTTATTCCCAGAGGAAACAAAAAAGTGTGTATTTTCTGTCATCCTGTAAAAAGGAAATTCATTTTTCTCCAGCTCCTGCTTCTGCCCGTTTTTCTCATCTATACGCCCCTCAGAAAAGTTGTTACACTTGTTCTAAATACTTTTATTCACTTATTTCAATTAGGATTTCTCCCACACTACTACAACAAAACCAGTTTTGTGAAGGTCCCCAAACCTTTCACATTGCTAAACACAATTCTCAGTCATCATCTTAGCTGAATTTTCAACAGGATTCCATCAATAAATTCATGAATCTGTCCTCCCTGACTCACTCACTTGATTGGCTTCATAGGACCACACCACGTGCTTCTGGTTTACTTTCATTCTTTTCAGTCTCATTTGTTACTTTTCTCCTCATCATTGGTTGTTTAAATATTATACCCCATGACCCAGTCCTGAATCTCTTTACTGTCTATACTTATTTCCACAGAATGGCTATGAATACTACCTAGTGACTATTGGTTCCTACTCTTAAACCCCTGGTCAAGATATTAAAATTCCAAACTACTTCCCCAGTGTCTCCCATGCTGTTAGTCTTCTTCAACTCCACAGAATGCAAACGCAGCTCCTTATCTCTGTCCTCACATCACTACCCAGTCCCCAAACCTTTCTCCTCTTGAAGTCTCCCCCATCTCAATAAAGACCACTTCTGCTCTTCCAAACTAACTGGTAAAGAATTGTCAGCTCTACGAATTTACTTTTAAATCAAGAAGCATGAGTTCCTTAAAAAGTATTCCTAGTAATATCATTCATTTTGTAATCATTAAGGTAATACTTTATATTTTAAAAATGTCATTCAAAATTATTATTTTGTGCTGATTATTGAGACACAGTGCTGTTGAATAAATTAAGTGATTCAGGTTTCTCAGAAAAATTATTCAATATAGGGAGCCAACCTCTTATTTGTTCTTAAATACATTTTTATTTTTAAAATAGAGAATTTAAGTCATTCTATTGCTCGTGTACTAAAAAAGATGCTAAACATATTATTTCTTTTTAGTGCTATCACTAAAGAGATACTTTGTCAGCGTAAGATCAATTGGAGTACTTCCCTAAACACTAAGGAACAGCTATTCAAACATTTCAATCTCAAATGAAAAACCATAAGGTAATTTCTAGGTAACCTGGGAATTTTGAAAATAGCTTGAAACTACATCTCCTCTCCCAGATTTGCTAAGGTTAACATAAACAAGTTTTGAGAATAAGAAATGCCATTACATCTTATGTTTGGATACATAGATAATTAAGATGGGTACTGTTTATCAAGTTAGTCACATGCTTACTAAATAAAAGTTTGTGAGCTAATTGAATGAGAAGTAAGAGAAGGTGCATTTGAATCACATAGGTTAACTTCTCAAAATATTTATGCTAATCACAAGAGACTACATCTAGTAATTAGGAGTAAACATATCTAAAAAGTTCTCAAAATAATGCTGCTCCTGCCCATTTTAAGAGTGAACAGAAAAGTATTTTGGGGAAAGATATAATCTTAGATAGCTTGAAGAATGTCTGCAATAGGAAAGGTAGAGTTTAAGCCAGACTTGGGTGGAATTGAATAAAAGGTAAACAGGATAAAACTTTCGGAAAGACACAGAAATGGTATCAAAGATATTACAGTTAAGAAAGATGAAACAAACAATTTCAAATTATGTAAAGATTACAAAAACTAAGAGTCCTACAATATGTTTTTAGCAAACTTAATGCCTTAGGAGGTACATCCAAAGCTGTTAAGAGGAGAAAGAGAGTAAAGAATTAGAAACTGGAGGAGAAGTCAAAATGTTCATACTACCCCAAAGTGATTTACAGACTCAATCAGTCTAACTCTAAGCATTGAAATACTAACTTCATAGTTCACAGATCTAGAAAAAGTAATTCTAGTTTTCATTTAGAAATGGAAAAGCGTCTGGTTAGCCAAAATAATCTTAAGTAATCGGAACAAATCTGGTGGTATCATATTACCAGATATCAAACTATACTACAAGCCTATGATAACCAAAATAGCATGATATTGGCACACAAAAAAAGAGACATAGACCAGTGGAACAGAACAGAGAACCTAGATATAAACTATCCACATATAGCCAACTGATCTTTGACAAAACAGACAATAATATACATGGGGAAACAGAGACCCTAGTCAATAATGGTGTGGGGAAAATTGTATAGCGACATCCAGAGAAATTATACAGGATTACTCTCTCTCCCTACTCACAAACATTAATTCCAGGTGGATGAATGGCTTAAATGTAAAGCATGAAAACATAAGAATCCTAGAAGAAAATTTTGAAAAAAGACTTTTAGATGTAGACGTAGGCAAAGAATATGAAAAAGACCACAAAGACAATCTCAACAGCAATAAAACCTAACATATGGGATTTACTTAAATTAAAAATTTCTGCACAGACAAGGCAACGATAGTGTGAATAGACAACCTACAGAATAGAAGAAAATATTTGCCTGCTGTACATCTGATAAAGGGTTAATATCCAGAATCTATAAAGAACTCAGGCAAATCAGCAAGAAAACAAACCCATCAAAGAGTTAGACAAAAGACACTAAAAGTAGCTTTAAAAACAGGGCCGGCTAATGGCTAAGAAACATAAAAAAAAAAATGTTGAACATCATTATCAGGGCAATGCAAATCAAAATCATAATGCGATATCACCTAACTCCAGTGAGAATGACTTTTATCAAAAAGTCCCCAAATGGCAGATGCTGGTGTGGATGCAGAGAGAAAGGAACACTTACACACTGTCATTGGGACTGCAAACTAGTACAACATCTGTAAAAAGTTGTATGGAGATACTCAAATAACTGAAAGTAGATCTACCATTTTATCCAGCAATCCCACTACAGGGCATTTACCCAAAGGACAATAAGTCCTTTTATCAAAAAGACACATGTACTCTAATGTTTATATCAGCATGACACACAATTGTAAAGATATGGAATCAACCCAAGTGCCCATCAATACATGAGTGGATTAATAAAATGTGGTATATGTAGAACATGGAGTGCTACACAACCGTAAAAGAATGGGGATCTAATACCTTTTATAACAATCTGGTTGGAACCAGATACCATTATTCTAAGTGAAGAACCTAAAGAATGGAAAGGCAAACACATGGACTCACTGCTAAACTGGGACTAATCAAGCAAAACCCATGTGCACATACAGTAGTAAACCTCAAGGGAAAGCAAGTGGGTGGGAGAGGGCTGTAGGGCAGGGATAGGTTCACACCCATCAGCTTCACACCCTGCACACTATCCAGGTGATTGACACACTTACCACTTGGACTCAAACTGTGAAAGAAATTCATGTAACCAAAACACTGATACCTTTGTAATATTGAAATAAAAAAATTTAAAAAAGAAAGCTACCTGGCAAAGTTGAGTAGGTAGCATCACAAAGGGCTTTAAAGCAGTGAGCACAGGGTTTGGAAGGGCAGACTTACCCATCCGAGTGTTCACTTTCGTGAGCAATCAGAATGTGTGACGCTCCAGAATGTGTGACCCTCCTCTGCAAGGAGCTTCAGGGCTGCCCCCAAGAGGGAGCCTGGCAAGACAGTGCAAAGACTTGGGATTGAGGAAAGAGTGTGGGCTTTGGAATCTGACAGTCCTGGTGCCATGTAACTGCAGCTCTAGTTCTTAGTCCCTTGATCTTGTACTAGAGTTTTAGTTTCTTCATTTTGAAATGTTGTAAAATATTCATTTTCAAAGTTTTTAATAAAGATTTATATAATATTTCATAAACATTTATGTTAAATGTTTTTCAAAATATCTAAAGTTTTAATTTTAATAATTATAATATATTAATACGTAGCTAATTATATGTATCCCTTTGCATGTCTTTATATATTCATTTAGAAATGGAACGAAATGTAGGAAGGTGTATACCCATAATGTGGGCCACCTGTGCAGGTAGAAGTGGCTGAGGGTTGGGGTAGCCAGCCTCCACTTTGTTATGTGGAGTGCAATAATTTGTACAAGTTAGGGAGGAGAGAAAGTAGCCGAAAAATAAAAAATAGACTGCACTAAAGTATTGAATGCATGCTATGATCTCATTCATATAAAAATTTATAAAATGTGCATAAGAAAATAAGCAACATATGTCATTAAGTTGATACCCACTGACTTACAAGAATGTCTGTGGTACAGTGTCAGCTATCAAGTGGCAAATATAAATTATGAAATCGCATGTGTGGAATGATCCTATTTTGGTCTGCACAAGTGAAGACCAACACTGTATGTGTGTGTTGACCTGCTTGTCTGCATTTATAGGAAGGCTTTCGGGTGGGAACATGGAAAAGGTTCTTATATATGCCTTTGTATACCCTTTTTATCATTGTTTTATTTGTTGCAATAAGTTGTTTTATTGTTAAATTATTTTTTTAACTTGAGACTGCAAGTAAATATTTTTAAAAATAAAACACAATTAGAAACTAATATTTTTTAAGGAATATACGTCAGACAATATTAAGTACTATCTACTTATTGTCTCATTTGATTCTCAAAAGTCTATTAGGTAGGCACTTTTATTAATTCTTTTGCTCAGTTTAGAAGACTGAAGCAGAAAGCTTATATAACTTGCTCTAAGTCATAAAGCCATAGACAAAAGTTCTAACTCAATGCTAAATCACTATACACCTGCTAACATTGCTAAAACTCAAAAACAACAATGACAAAAACAAATCCACAAACTGGCAGTGCTAATAGCTGGCTAGGATTTGAAGCATTTGGAACTTTCAAAGAACCCTAGAAGGATAGTTATTTTAGAAAAATGGCTGGTAGTTCTTAAATATTTAAATATACTTCTATCATATATCTCGCAACCCCATTTCTAAAGATGTGAATAAGTGTAACTATAACTGGCTTGGTGCCTGTGGCTCAGTGGGCTAAGGCGCCAGCCATGTACACCTGAGCTGGCGGGTTCGAATCCAGCCCGGGCCTGCCAAACAACTACGATTGCGAACAAAAAATGGCCGGGCATTGTGGTGGGCGCCTGTAGTCCCAGCTACTTGGGAGGTGGAGGCAAGAGACTCGCTTGAGCCCAGGAATTGGAGGTTGCTATGAGCTGTGATGCCACAGTACTCTATCCAGGGTGACTGCTTGAGGCTCTGTCTCAAAAAAAAAAAAAAAAGAGTAATGATAACTATATTTACACATAAATCTACATATCAATGTTTATTACACATTCATCTTCTCTAAAGATTGGTAATAACCCAGGTGCCCCTTACAGATTGTATGAGTAAGCAAATTGTGGTCCATCCATACAGTGAAATGCCACTTGGCTATAAGAAAGCAAAGCCTATTGTTCCATACAATAACAAATAAATCATAAAGGTACTTTTCCAGACACAATAAGCTTCCTACATCGTGATTTCCACCATCTGACACTCTAAAAGGAGTGAGACTACAGAGATGGCAAACGGACAAAGGGGCCAGGGCCATGGGTTCAGGGCAGTGATTTTCTACAAAGGGACTGTAGAGGGAAATTTTGGATGTGTTGGCCCTGTTCTTTTTAGATATTCAGTTTTATGCATTTGTCAAAACTCCATGGAATTGTACATCATAAAGAGTGAATTGTGCTGAATACATTAAAAAAAAAAAACCGGTATAAAAGTAGGTAGTGCTGAGTGGAATACTGATTGTGAAAGGGAATCTGTGTTCCAAGTGAATCACATAATCACACTGAAGGGGATGCAGAAAAAGGATCTTACTTCAGTAACTTTGGAATTGCTTTGAACAATAAGCAACTTGTAAGATGCTGTATTGTAGGATATTGTAAGACTACTAAACACTACACACATGCTGTGCTGTTCATGGTGTTTTCTTTTTCCTCACAGGGATATGTGTTAGTAATTCTTTAATTAAATACTAGAATTAAACTAATAATTAGATGAGAGCCAGGATTTTCATGACCTGAGAAAGAAGACACAAATAAGGAAAAAATTAACTTCGGGGTACTATATTCAAGTCAGGGTTATCAATATGGACTTCAGAAAGTTATAAATATAGGTAGAGAGATCCAGAGATAAGTACAGGTGTGTATGTATGTGTGAGTGTATATCCACATGGGTCAGTCTACAGATATATTTTCTAGCTCGGGTCACTAAAAAGGAGCAAAAGCAGAGACTGTTGGGCAGCAGTTACTGCCTCCAGCACCCAGAGCATGGTTTCTAAATACCTTTCCCCAGTGAAAGTACACAAGGCTTCTTAAAGACCAAGTTCATCCAGGACTCGGACAAGGAATTACTGAATGGAACTGGAGGACACCGGAATATTTTGATGAAGCTGAAATATTTTGTCATTCCAGAAAGTAAGGGAGTGCTAAGAAAAGATAAAGAAAAAAATAAAAAGAGAAGAGAAAAGAGTCCAGTAACCCTCATGGAAAAGCTCCCAATAGCCACAAGTGAAACAGCTTTAGCAACAGATGAAATGACAATGGCGTGGGAGATAATACAAAATTTAAGAATTGGAATCAATCCATACAGGTATAAGTAACTGAATGAGTGGGAAAGTTGGGATGACTATTTCCTACCAAAGAATTTCAATTAATAAATTTAGATGGAATAAAATAAGCAAAATAGAAAATCATCATAGTAGCAATTGATACTCTGACAGATGCTAAAATCTGGGTGAAAGTTAAATATAAACAGGACATTTGCACAGACTCAAGGTAGCTCTTTCCAAACACTTAGTAATTATTAAGGGGAAAAATAACTTTATAGTGGAGAATCCTGGTAGGAGCCACTGTGATTAAGAGGCCATGTGACTTTGGTCCTGAAAGGCTGCACCGAGGAGAGCATGTCATCTCTGTGGCAATCTTTCCAACAGCACATTACACCGACTGTAGAACTGGAAAATGTTAAACAAATACATTTTCAGATACAAAATAACTGACAAATTATCATTGTTAAAGACGAGGAAAAAATAAAGAATTTTTTGGAGGAGACCAATGAGATATACAATGCGATGGGGGTTTCCGAATTGCATTTGGGAACAGAAAAAGGATGCAGTGGAAAAAGGTAGAATCGAAATAAATTGTCTAGTTGAAGGATATTGCTTCAAGGTTAACTTCTTATTTGATATTTGTTCTATGGTTCTATGCGACAGTTAATATAAGGGAAAGCTGTATAAGAGATATATGTAACATGTATAGTTTTCGAAAGTACTATGTAAATCTAAGTTATCTTAAAAATGTAAAATGATGTGTGCAGCTAGTCAAGAGAGTATTTTCAGGACTTGTTTTGGTTGTGCCTTTCATCACACAAAAATTCTCCACATGGATCAGAAATATAACAGAAAAAAAATAAAGGTTAAGAGGTGTGCACTCTGCATCTAGTGATAAATAGGCCCAGGTGGCTGAAACAGGGCTGTGGAAAGTAGTTTAAGAATGTTTGACGTGAGATAAGGCAATGAACACAGTCTTAGGAAAACAAGGAACTAGAGAGAAGAGAGACAAAGGACCCAAATACAGGCCGATTGTTGAATAGTCACTGTAAATATTCCCCCTTAGCTTTCTTTGCTACAGGTTATGGAAATAAAAGTACTTTATTTTTCATCTTCCTTGAGAACTAGATTGTGATCCCTTTCTACTCATTGAGATGACAGTATTAATTTTGAGTGAGGGCTTCTCAGGGTAAATATAATCTTGTTAGAAGAGAATCCTTGGGGTATTCCTTTTATTTCTGCCTGAAAAAGTAACATGTAAGAATAGAGTCCTCCCACATTACAAAGGACAGGATGAAGACAGAGCAAACCCCCATTCTTTTTCTTTTCTTTCTTTCTTTTTTTTTTTTTAGAGACAGAGTCTCACTCTATCGCCCTCAGTAGAGTGCCGTGGCGTCACACAGCTCAGAGCAACCTCCAACTCCTGGGCTTAGGCAATTCTCTTGCCTCAGCCTCCCCAGTAGCTGGGACTACAGGCGCCCGCTACAACACCTGGCTATTTCTGTTTTTGCAGTTTGGCCGGGGTTGGGTTTGAACCCGCCACCTTCCCTACTCAATGAGCTACAGGCGCTGCCCCGAACACCCTTTCTTGATGTCATCCTCCAACAATTACGGCAGTCGGTCATGACTTCTTGACTCTGTACATCTTGTTAGGCGAGGAAAAAACAAACAGAAAAATAGAATAAAACCCACCTGATTGCATTTGTTAAAACTGCTGCTTTCTTTTTACTAACAGAAAAATGTAATTTTAATTAGGTCAGATAAAAGCCAAAATCATGCTACTTGAGATGAATATGATAATATAATTCTAAAGCATATAAATAAATCTTAATGCAAAAACAAATAAAACCCAATGATCAAAAATTAATTAAGTCTAGAAGAGATGAAAAAATGGGCAATATGAAAAGTCTTTAGAAAATCTGTATTTAGAATACAAAGTAGTAATTGAAAGATAAGATCCATAAATAGAATAATAATCCATAAAATAAAAGATATACAACTAAGATAAAAACCAATGGGTTTAAAGAAAAAAAAACAGCTAAAAATTGTGGGGAAAATTTGAGATATAAAGGCTAAGGTAACTATGAGTACAGAGGAACTTTTTTTAATTTCATAAAAGATACCTAAGAGAAATCTGCAGAAAACAGCATATTGAATTATATAACACTTTAAAAAAGTGTTTCATACAGTTATAAACTTTGAAGAGATAGATCTATGCATTAATTCAATTTGGGCATTTCACATGACTGACCAATTTATTGAACTTCTATGGAAGAATTTTGACTGACAATAACCAATTTTTTAAAATAATAAGCTATTATAGGGGTATCACTTACAAAACACCAATATTTGTTTTAAAATATAGTTGCTAAGGCATTGTGGTACTGATACAAAGAGAGGCAGAACAGATCAATACATATGTAGAAACTTGGCAAATAAATGCCAAAACACATTAGTTGTTAAATAATAAGCACTTCAGTAAATGTTGCTGGGTAATCTCCAGATGGAAAAGGAAAATTATATTCTTGTCTTGTAAATATACAAAATAATTCAGCTGTCATTAGAGAACAAAATATAAAAATCAGGCTATTTAACCTGAATTTTGGAAGAACTTACGCCTATTATTTTTACAGGCATAGACTATTATAGTATTTCTTGAATGAGTCACCAAAAAACAAAACTATAACTCTGGCAATATTGTGTATTTTATTGGTTGATCAGAGGTTAAAAAAAATCTCACTTGGGTGAAAAAAATGGTCAAAAATCTTATAGCTTCACATCAAATCCAAGTTAGAAATAAGATTAGATTCACAAAAATGAGTGGCTATTTGGTTAATAAATTCAAATATTTGAACAGTTTTTAGTTTATTGAAAAAAATCTATGAAATTTGGTATCAACCTAGAGTATAAAGGCACAAACAAATCTTGTGTTTCTGGTTACTTACCGTCTGTTATTACTTTTTATGTGCTATTTCAGCACACTAACAACACTAATATTTTAGGTTAGGACATAATCTTTTAACAGCAAAAAAAAAAAAGAATAAAAAGGAATTATAAGAACAGAGAAAACTAGTTAATTTGATGCAATGGTATTAGCAATTTTGTAACCATTTATTTGTGATCATTATAATAGCCTATAATGACTTTATTTACCTTTTAAAGTGTTTGAAACATTTAAAAGTATTATAGTCATTTGTTGTATAACAATATTTCAACCAGTGATAGATTTCTTATATACAGTGGTCTCATGAGATTGTAATGGATCTGAAGAAGTCCTCTAGCTTAGTGACATCATGCCATTGTCATGTCACAGTATAATGCATCATCCTTTTTTTAGAAATGTTTAGATTCACAACTGTCTTAGTATTCAGTACAGTAACATGCTATACAGGTGTGTAGGCTCAGAGCACTAGGCTATATCTTAACAGCCTAGGTGTGCAGCAGGCCACATACGCCATCTACATTTGTGTACACTCCATGATGTTTGTAGACTAACGATGTATTTCTGAGGACGTAACTTCACCATTAAGCAAGGCATATATATATTAGGCATGTAAGAAGTATAATTAATTAAATTTGGATCAGCACTCAAATACTTGAAGTTGTCTAATTAACTTAGAAATTTGTGATTTATTAATCCTGTCATAATGTGTGAATGCAGTATTTTGAGAAATAATGTTTGAAAATTAATAGGCATTAAATAAGCTGCAAATGAACATGAATAGGTTTGTCAAAAAGGGACAAAAGATTGACATAACTAACTATACTGAAATAATTTCTCTCTATATACCATAAATGTAACAAAATTCAATATATCTTTTAAAAGATTGAAATAAAAATAAGTAAAAGGAAATATATGAATCACTAAAAGTCTGACAAAGTAGAAAAAAAATAGTAAGTTTGTTCAATACAAATTAATATGTATAAATCAGTGGCCTCTCTAAATATAAATGAGAAGCAATTCAAAAGTATAATGGAATTAGTTATCTCATATTAGCAAAAGAAAATAACAAGATTTGAAAATAAACTTCAGGAAAGTATAAAATTTTAAAAAAGGCTTATATTGAGAAGAAAAGTAATTCATGGGATAGCATAATTCTTAAAAATATGCTATAAAAATGTTAATTATATACAAATTAACATATACAATTAAATATATTCAAAGAAAATATATGGATTTTCTTGGATTTAGCCTAATTTTTCTTCAGTTCAAAATTGCACATATATTTGAAGAAATTGTAAAACAGTGCAATGAGAGGGGACCAACTCCATGAGAAATTGAGAAATACCATAATGTATCAGAGTATATGTAGACAATGAAGAAATAAAACAAAATTGGGAATCCAGAAAGTGAACCTAATTGTTTAGTTCATAAGGAAGATGAAATTCCACATTGGTTGGAAAAGAAGCATGATAGAAATGGGATTACTGGCTAGCAGTATGGAAAAAAATCTTTATATTCCAACCTCATTTCTTACAAGGAGATAAATTTCAGATGACTCACAATGGTAGAAAATTGAAGCCATAAAAATAAATAATAGAATACATATGATACTTTTTATGGTGTTGAAACATGATAGCCTCTGTAAACACAATAGTAAATGGAACCGTTATTAAAAAAGTGAGAGATCTGATGTGCAAAAATTAAAATTGTAAGTATATAGAAAAAGAGTAAAACCTACTCAAAAGAGAACACATAATATATTTTCTTCACTTATTAAAAGCTCATAAATCAATAAACTACTGAGAAAATTATGTGTACAGAACTATTCTTTTTCTTTTTTTTTTTTTTTTGAGACAGAGCCTCAAGCTGTCACCCTGGATAGAGTGCAGTGGCATCACAGCTCACAGCAACCTCCAATTCCTGGACTCAAGCGAGTCTCTTGCCTCCGCCTCCCAAGTAGCTGGGACCACAGGTGCCCACCACAACGCCTGGCCATTT
>CAUYON010059039.1:0-12745 GCA_963573935.1 Arctocebus calabarensis
TTAATATTGGGTGTGTTCTGGTGAATTCATCCTTATTGTACAGAAAAAAAAATTACTTTTTTACCAGGCTTTCCAAAGACAGAGTAGATTACAAAGCTCCAGGAATTGAATATTCTTGTAATAGAATAGATAACTTCAAAACGATTAGCCTATTCCAGAAGAAAAACAGCTGGGAATTAAGTTCATCCACTTGAAATTGTTTTACAACAAGCTAAACATTCAAAACCTCAAGGCTTAGGATCCCATAGATCAGAGCCTACCTTTTTAATAAACTCTCTTAGAGACTAGAAGCAAGATAGTTTGTGACCCATGTGCTTCCCAAAAACTAGAATAGATTTTTACTGAATAGTGGTAATATCTGATGGTATATGTTTCTTAAAGGTCCAAATGTAATAAAAAAAATTAAAGAAAAAAAATCATCTAAGTTTACAGTAAGAGGGGATTACTTAAATAAATCAAGGCACATTCTATGCAGTCATTAAGAATAATGATGTAGATTCTTATGTACTGACATAGAAAGGGATTCACAAAATATCGTTGGTATGGTAGTGAAATTAAAATTGTTAAAATATATACAGAGGGTGCCAAAAATTACATACACATTATAAGCGATGTTATCTATGTATTATATACTATGTATATACTTTGAGCACCTCTTATAATTTACATATATACATATGCAAAGAAAAATGTCTTCTGGGTTTCCTAAAGTACTTGGCAATTGGTAGATACCGGATAAACATTACTGACTGTATAAAAGAAAAACAAACTTATTCTTTTCTTTATTTAAAAAAATTTTTTAGATTAATATGAAGGTACAGATGATTAAGTTGTGTTGTTTGTGTGTTGTTAGGTTGAGTAGTTGTGTTCTAAATTTTTTAGATTAATGTGAAGGTACAGATGATTAAGTTATGTTGTTTGTGTTTGTTAGGTTGAGGAGTTGCGTTCCTTGCCAGAGATGTGCAGTATAGCCTTACGTTGCTCCTGGTAGGTGAGAGCACACCAATCCCTCCTCTCCTCCCCTGTCACTTTCCTTCCTCCCCCCACAACAAACTTACAACACTTCTGTGACCCCAGATGTGTGGGTTTTTTCCCACACTCACCTATTCTTCAAGACCAGCTGGGTGTCCTACAATACAATTTAATTCTGACACTATCAGAGTTAGAACAGACGCCACAGGTTACAGACTCAGTCCCACATCAGACACCAGTCCCAGGTTATCACCCGTGAGCTGTAAGTGGGAGGTTCCCACAACCCCCTCCTCGGGTTTGACCATTCATCAGAACAGCTCACAGAACTCAGGGAGACATGTTTGCCAGTTATTATAAAAGCTACTGCAAAAGAAACAGGTGAGCAGGCAGGGGAAGAGGCACATCAATCAAGGCATGGGGGAAGGGGCGTGGAGCTTCAGCGCCCTCTCTGCAGGCATCGGCCTCCCAGATCATCACATATTCAGCTGCCTGGAAGCTCTGCCAGCCCTGTAGTTCAGGGCTGCTCACGGAGGCGTCCTCACGTAGGAATGATTGATTATTCACACAGTCGCTAGCTCCTCGCCCCTTCCCAGAGGTTAGGAGGGAGGGCTGCAAGCTCCAAGCTTCTAAGCACAGCTCTATCTTCCTGGTGAGGAGGCCTCATTCGGGAGCCTACCTTAGAGTTGCTTCATTAGAACAAAAGACGTTCTTATCACCCAGAAAATTCCAAGGGCTTAGCAGCTCTGTGCTGGCAACTGGGGTCAAAGAACAACAACGTCAACAAAAATGCATTTCTTATTATACATCACATCACCCTGAATAAGTGAATGAATAATTAAACAGCAGTTAAAAACCAAATGTATTCGTTTTTTGGTAAGTGGTGAAATTACAAGGGTGATCTTTTTAAAAGGATGTGTTTGTTCTTTTTGAGTCACACCTACTTTCTAAATTGTATACAATAAGCACATATTACTTCTATATTTAATGATACAAAGAAACGAAGAAAAGAGTTTCTGTTGAATTCTGCTATGAACTTGTTTTCTGGCCTGGAACAGCATGACCGTCCCATCCTGCTTCAGAGTCCCCAGCAAGAAGTGGGAGTTGGTGAGATGACTGAGGCCCTTTCCCAGTGGCCTGGAAGAGCTGAGGGGGCGGGGGAGGGGGAGTGGGCGGGGCTGAGGCAGGCTGCGCAGCAGAGGGGACCGGAATGAAAGGGAGCTGGGAACAGAAAGATCCCCGACAGCCGCTGAAAGTGTGCAGGTGAGGAAGCTGCTCTGCCTGTATCTTGTCAGGGCCTCAGAGCCCAAAAGGGTACCGTTTGTTAGAGCTGCCCAGACGCTGTTAATTGGCTGGGTCTGAAGCCGCATCACATCTGAATCCTGGTTTGTGGAAAGCTGACAAAGAAGCGAAACCACCACCACAAACAACGAAGAAGGAACTAAAAGCAACACCAGCAGGTGTTCGCTTAAAAGGCCCCACATGCTGATGCTCAAAGGCTATAAAACAGGAGGGCTTACTGCAGCCCTTTTTGGAAAAGAGTCTAGCAATTCTTTGAATGGTTAGCACTGAGATATTGTACAACTCAGCATTTCTGCTCCTACCTGGATACCTTAGAGAAATGAAGACACTTGGCTACACAAAAACTTAGACATTAATATCACAGAAACCTCATTCGTAGTGGTCTAAAGGTAGAGACAACCCAAATTTCCATCACTTGATGAATGGGTAAACCAAATGTGGTAAAGACGTGCGATGAAATATTAGTCAGCCATTCAGAGGAAAGAAGTGCTGATACATGGATTGAACCTTAAAAACATAAAGGCCACATATCAGATGTGCCTTTTGTACAAATGAAGATCATCCAGAATAAGAAAATCTCTAGAGACAGAAAGCAAAAGGGTGAATTTTCAGGGCTTTTCTAAAATTGTGATGATGATTACACAACGCTGTGAATACATTAAAAACCTTGAATTATATGCTTTAAGTGGGCCAAATGGATGGTATGTGAATTATACTTTGATAAAGGTGTTACAAAAAAAGAGAAAAGAAATTGAAGGCTGCCTTTGCCTAATTCATGCTAATAGCTCATCCTGCAGAAGTGTAATTATAGGTTTCATTGGTTAAAGGCATCTCTGATCCCCAGGTAAGAGTCTTTATCCTGACATGGAACTGGAGGACAAGGGGATGTATGGGCTAGTTGCTCCTGTAACCTCAGTCAACTGTCAGTGAATGAACAGGCCCATGAGTGAGGCTCTTCTAGACCATTCAGCTACCATCTGACCTTACTACTGACCATAGCCATGTGAAAGAATCTAGCAGAGATCAGTTAAGCTGTGCAAGACCAGAAGCCCTGGCCAGCCTACCACAGAAGCATGAGCTAAACCAGCGAAGGCTGTTGAAGACACTATATTTGGGGATGATTTGTTACATAGCAGAAACCAACTGACACACTTCTGGGGCAAATGTGTGAAAGTTCCTTCAGGAAATATACCAAGATATGGAGATGCTGGGTCTAGAGCTGGCAAGTTTTCAAGTCTACTACACGCTGCCAAGGAACGCTCTTCCTGCACCACAATCTCGCCAATAGTTGGTAATGTCAGATGTTTTGATTTTGCCAATCTGGTATGTGTGAAATGGTATCTCATTGTGGTTTTAATTTGCAACTCCTTGATCACAAATGAGGCTGAAATATCATTTCTGAAGTTTATTGGTTGAATGAGGTTTCTGCAAAAAAAATGATCTCAATGAGATCTGTGGTTTTGTTCCACCTTCTCACCCTGGCACACTCTCAGATGCGTATTAGTCTTCACTTCTCTTCTACCCGCCTTCTCCTTAAGATTCAGGGCAGTCATTCAGGGCTTCCTCCTCCAGGAAACCTTGGCTTCCAGCCCCCTACTTTGCCCACTCTGCACCCCATCTGCCTCCCTGTATGAAACCTGAACGATCTAGAAGAGCCTCACTCATGGGTCTATTAATTCACTGGCTGTTGTCTGGGGCACCATCTACCTCATCATATTGCAATTGTCTGGCTCTCCTTCTAGAACAGGGATATTATTCAGCCATTCAAAGGAATGAAATGCTGCTACATGGATTGAACCTTAAAAACATAAAGGCCACTATGTATCAGATGTATCAGGTGTTCATTGTATGGATGGAGGAAACCCAGGCTCCTCCTCTTAAAGGCTTAGCCTCTCAGTCTCTTTCCCCATCCATTAAACAGGAATGATACATGGATCTTGGAGAGTTGACATGAGACTTAACTGAAGAAAGGAACATAATGTACCCGACGCATAGTAAACTCTCAATAATTTGAAGCAGGTATTAACTAGAGTAGGGAGATCTTCATCTTTGGGGCCAGGGACCACACTATTTAGAAGAGACTCATTGATACACACACATGCATAAATATTGTGCACAGTCCCTGAGATTTCACAGATACTCTGAAGCCATAAACCCCAAATTAAGAGCCCATAATTTAGAGATATTTATGTTGCTTATTTTTATTATTATGCCCATTATCAGCAGCCCCTAATAAATGTCCAATAAGAGGGTACTTACTGGACAAGTTACCTCTGAAGATGGATCAGTGTCCCCTGAAATTTCTCAGCCACTGACCATCTCAGCCCATGATCAGGCCTTCCTGGCCCATCACCTGTAAGGAAAGAGGGCTCCCAGCCATTGGAGTAACCTTGACTTTTTCCAACAAGCAAGAATAATGGCACAAAGCCTTCCGCACGTGACCAGCCCACAGTCTCCCTGGGCAGGCCACCCTTCCCAACTGCCTCATAGTCCAGTAAAAAAAGCATCATTTCCTCAAACTCCAAAATCAGAACAATGTGATTCTGAAATGTAACTGCAATCTCCTTCTTGCTACAGTGCCTTTTAATTAGGTAACAAAAAGCCCTGGAGATCACACTGCTCCCTTGTAATGGTGTGTTCCAGAAAATTACTGCCATCGGATTGCAATAAGGAAAGGTTATTCAACTGACTCGTTAGGCAAATTTTCAACAGTGTGAGTCTAGCATAGGGGCTGCTCCTGCTGTCATTGTTATTTACAGAGCAAGGAAGGCGTCTGTGTCTTTCTGGAAGGTTATTGTTAAATAAACTAGTACCCACAGAATAGTTAGGACAGGAGAGGCTGAGAAGTCAAGCATGGACTTGGGACACAAGGATTGTCATCAGTTAGAGGTGGAGGAAGAAGCAACTGAGTTAGGAATGCACCAGTATGGGCCGAATTTTGTCCCTCCTACCCCTTCAAGTTTGTATGTGAAATCCTCATCCCTAGTACTTCAGCATGTAACCATTTCTGGAAACAAGGCCTTTAAAGAGGTAATTATGTTAAAATGAGGTTTTAGGGTGAGCCTTACTCCAATATGACTTATAAGGAGAGGAAATTTGCACAAACAGGTGAAAGAGCACGTGAAGGCAGAGAGAGAAGGCCTCTTACAGGACAAGGAGAGAGGGCCGCAGAGAAATCAACCCTGCAGATGCTTTGATCTGGGACTTCAAGCCTCCAGGGAGGTGAGAAAATAAATTTCTGTTTTTTAAGCCACCCAATCTAGGGCACTTTGTTATGGCAGCCCCACCAAGTCTCTCGTGCGCTGTATGCCAGGGGAGAGCTTGGCTGTGAAACCGCAGTCCATCTTGGCTGCACCTGTATCATCACTGTTGAATGGATGAGGAAATGGAGCCACAGGGGTCAGGTGCTCCCTCAAGGTCTTACCAGCTGGCAGGTGGCAGAGCCCAGGATTCGAACCCAGGCCAGGCTGACTCTGGGGCTTACCACACCCTGCCAAGCTGCCTCACACTGAGGTGAGGACAAAAGGCAGCCTGATCTGTGTGGATTCTGGAAGTCTCTTCCAGCGCAAATAGTATGTGGTTTGGTATGCCGTAGAGGCCCAGGCATGTTTTTAGGCAGCTCTGGTGTGTATCACACTCTCGACAGAACGCTGCCCTCGCCGTGGATCTTCACGGAGCACAAGTACGTCTGTAAATCTCTGAGAGCTCTTACAGAAGGTGCCTGAGGCTCCTCCAGCGAGAAGCAGAACCTGCACCTGCTAATGGATGGCTGCCTGCTGCGCTGAGTTCAGGCACGGGCCACACCGCTCAGCCCAGCTTCCACGTCTGTCCCAGCCTGGCCCTGCCCCTCTCCTCTCCCGCCACATCTCTGCACATACTCACCACATCCAACTGCACAAAACTTCCTTGGTTTCCTGAACATAACGTGTTCTTTCTTGCTGCATTTTCTTTGCTCATGCTGTCCTCTGCCTCAGTGTCCTTTCGACCTGGCCCATCTGATGACCTTTCTCTGTTTGAGTATCATCCTTCAAATGTGCCTTCTTTCAGGACGTCTTCTCAACCTCCCCTGTAAGAACCAGGGGCTCCTTCCTCTGGGCCCTCATTATGCTTTGCCATTTTCTGGGTGACAGACACACCCTAAGGGGCTCCCCAGTGAGCCACACCCTTGTATGTCCACCCCTTCAGTTGGGGAAGAACCTGTGCCTTGTTTCTAGCCAATGATAGGATAATACTCCCTGGCTTAGGTTGTTTATAAGACAAAGATGATGGGATGGTATCCCATGATTGCATTAGGTTTTTTGTAAGACTCCATCTTAGCAGACCAGAGAGAGAGAGAGAGAGACTCCCTTGTTGGCTTTGAAGAAGCCTCCTGCAAAAATACTGTGAGCAACTTCTTAGAGCAGAGAGTGGCTTCCAGTCAACAGCCAGCATAAAGATGGGGCCCTCAGTCATACAGTCACAGAGGTGAACTCTACCACCCACCGCATGAATAGGAAGTGTGTCATCCCCAAGTGACGATTTCATGGGAACACAGCCCTGCAGCCACAAGTGCAGCCTTCTGAGATCCTGAGCAGAGCAACCAGCTAAACTGGAGGTCCCCAATCTCTTCGGCACCAGCAGTTTCATGGAAGGCAATTTTTCCACAGCTGGGGGGCAAAGGAGGTAGTAGATTCTCATAAGGATGGTACAGCCTTGATCCCTCAGTTTACAGTAGGGTTTGTGGGTCTGCAAGAATCTAATCCCACCCCTGATCTGACAGGAGCTGAGCTGAGGCGGGTGATGTGAGTGATGAGGAGCGGCTGGAAAAATAAATGGAGCTTCACTTGCTTCCCAGCTGCCACCTCCTGCTGTGTGGCCTGGTTCCTAACAGGCTGCAACCCAGTACCAGTCTGCAACCCAGGGATTGGGGCTGCAGAGCTAAACTACGCCCCAACTCCTCACTCATGGAAACTGGAATGTAACAAATGTGTGTAGTTCAAGCAATCAAGTAAGTAACAATTTGTTACCCAGCGATAGGTTACTAATATTGTATATTACAGCCCATAGCCAGTATGTTATTCCTAACTAGATGGGAGCCATAAGAACTAGGAGAGTTCAGCTCTTTCAGCCACCGCAGGGTGCCTGGTGCATAGTAGGCACTTGATAAATGTTTATTGAATGAAAAAAAATTAATATTATCTTTAAGGTTCAACCCGTCCTAAAAAAAGAAAAAGAAGAAGACTACAATTCTAGGATGTTGAAACTCCATTTACTGTTACCTTCATAGGAGGTCAATGAGAATATCCTATTTCCAGAGAACAAGGAAGAATGCAGAGAGCAAGCATTCTTCTGTAACAGTTATAGATTCTTTGACACAATTTGCCGAGTAGTTGGGCACGCTGGGCCCTGTAAATGTAATAACAGTGTCTGCCAAGTATCTTTGAAGATGGTCAAAGTCAAAGGCAAAAATCACAAAACTTGCTGAAAGGCAGCTAGGACCATTAGATGCTATTTGAAACCCTGAGACAAAGGGACTGTAAGAGCCTCAGACCAGTCAGCTGTGGAGCCAGGGACAGAATTCTATAGGTGCATCAGTCGAGAATGCCCTGAAAAGCCTTCATGCCCCTTTTACTCCTCTCTTTCCCCTCCCCCAACTCCTCCTCTTTTGGAGAAACAAAAACATAACCTTAGAGCTAGAAGGGCCTGGAGACCACTGCTCCAAGCCCCTCACTGTACAATGGGAAGACTGCGGCACAGGGAGAAAGAACTTGGCCAACAGTGACAGAGGGGCTTGAAAACAGTATTTGTTTTCACAGTCTTCAGAAGAATGAAGTTAAAAACAAACAAACAAACAAATAAGTAAAAAGCAATGTTTAAGGATCACTGAGGAAATGAGGCAATTTTACAGAAAGTCAAATAGCTTTCTATGTTAAAGAAAATGTTTACATGGTTTCATGTACCCTCAATGAATCCCCAACAATAAAAAAAAAGAATCCTTCAAACCTTGATCCAATTATAAGAATAATAAAAATAAATAAATAAAATAAAGAAACAAGTTTTGAAAAATAAAATTAAAAAAAAAGAAAATGTTTGATGGCAGCTATACAGATGTGAATTTTTGATGGAAGCTACACAGATGAGCGAAATGAAGGAGTGGTTTTCTCAGAGCGTCCTGCTTCCTATAATCAGCTCAGTTTTCCTGGTCCCAGCCACTGCGTGATGGGCTCTACATATATTCTCTCCTTTAGTCTTCCAACCACCCCTTTTTATAGCTCTTTTGGTAAATTTTTTCTATAGATGAAGAAACTGAGGCCCAGAGAGATGATGCAACTCTTCCAGGTTTACTTAACCAGCAGCAGTGAGCATGGTGCACTGATGCTGAAATGGGTTGGGAGCTGAGGCTCGGAGAAGAGGATGCTGCTGGCTGGGAAGCCTTGCTGGACCCTCCTCACAACTCACAGTACCCCATCCAGCCACCCATTTTCACATTTGAGGCACACAACAAGACAGCTCCTGTCAGCTCCAGGGGGGCACAGACCAGGGTAGTCTTGCTCCTGATCCTGAATGCCCAGAATGCAGAATGGCAGAGCTGAGGGTGCTAAGTGACCTTTGAATGGTAAATGAATGAATAGAGTGAACGCGTGTGTGTGCAGCAGCCTAGGTTACCCATGCTGATGGCAAGGATGTTTTTGCCAGGGGCTTCTCTAATCTCAACCAAGCTGGTGTTGGAATGAGTGTCCCAGTGTAACCAATACTTAATCCCCTGATTTAAGAAGCTCTTACAGGCTTCATAGCAATCGGATTATGGCACAGCATGCCTGATAAGGTCACTTACACTGCTCTGCCTCTTTCTAGCCCACAAATTGGCTCCCTGAAAAAAATATTTTTTTTTACTATTATGATAGTCTGCTATTTCCCCAAAGCTGTGCAAGAGAAATCTGCATCAATTCATCCATCTTACTGCAAGGTTCAGTGACAGTGCAGACTTTGGGGAAACCACTCAAGTCCTGGACAGTTTCCTCATCTGTAGCGTGGGGGTAATGATAGTATCCATTTCGCAGGATTCTGAGAATTGAGAGAAGCAATGCCCATAAAGTGCTGGCCTTCTGTGGCACGCAATACATTTTCCTTTTAGCTACTAATGAAAGAGCCTGTGACACACACTTCAGGCTACTGGCAGGACAGTAAGCAAGACAGCAACCTTCCTGTCTATGACTAAGGGTGGGAGAGGGAGGGGACTAAGGAATCATTCAGCAAATAATCCCTGAGCACCTACTATGTGCTCATCCTTGGCTAAGCACTGGGCACAGAGAGATTTATTGTGCTCTTGAGAGGCTCCCATGTAGTAAGAGCTGTAACTGAGAGATGGTTGCTGAGTATTGTAGAAGCACCTGGTATATGCCAGGCATAGTGATCCACACTTTGCATTCAAGAGCACAATCAATATTCCCAGTAACACTAATGTCAGTGCCACTGTCCCCATTTTATAGGAAACAGAGCTCAGGTGTAAAAGCCCTCCATGATTTGCCCAAGGTCATAAAGAGAATAGCAAAGATGACCTGGAACCTGAAGATCAACTCTGCACTCTCATGCCATTCCTGCACAAACATCAATCACATGGTTCTCCATGATGATGAGACTCTTAAGAGATTACACCCAAGCCAAGATAAATACCTGTCTCTCTCCTCTTTTCCTGATGTTTCTGAGCTTTCTCTTTTTCTCCCTTCTCTCTTATCTCCCCTACACTTCCATCAATACTGTCTGCATTATCTATCGGTCATAGAAGAGACTGTTTTTCTCCCCTCTGCTGCTTCCATCCCCACTGACATTGCAGGGAAGAGACAGGCTGTGATCCTCGAGCAGAACTGAAAACTCCAGTTGCTAGCATTCTTTCTCCAAGGATCTCAGAGCTGGACCTCATGGCACACAGCATCGGGCTAGCTTTGAACCTTTTCTTCCTCCTTTATCCAGCCTGAGAACTTACGGGTCCCCAAATCCTCTCCATCTCCGTCTCAGTGACGTCTTCTTTACTAAATCTCTGTTCATTCTTTCCACCACAAAATGTCAGTTTACCAAATAGAAATGGGGCTTGTTTTCGATCTCTGATATTTCCAGGCAAACTTTCTAGAGAAAGTGTGATCCTTCAACTATTTCAATCAATGGGGCAATGTGATTCTCAGATGAGTATAGCAGAGATTCTGGGACAATTCAGCATCTCCAAGCTAGACATTTGGGAGACTGCACAGAACAGGGTTCAGAGTTAGAGTTCTGAGGCCAGACTGGGTTCAAGTCCAAACTCTTCCATTAGTCACCTCTGTAACCTTGGATACAGTTACTTCCCTGTGTCTCAGCATCTTGTCTTCTTTACCAGAAGTATGATGATGGTGGTGGTGGTGGTGGTGATATAATCTCATTTACAGAGTAGTAGATGATCTAATGAGTCAAGATGCAAGTGTTTGAAACTGTTTGGCACTCAATACATACTAGCTATATTTTTCCATAGGTCCCATGGGAAATGGAGTTGAAATTAGTCTCTATCACCTTCTAAACATATATTCCGGTGGATAAGAGAAAAGGAAAGAAGCTCCCCATGACTATGAAATAGAAAAAAACTTTTAAAGATGCCATTAAAAAGTTGGGAAAATAACTAACATCTTTATGAGAGTCTATGAGTTGCAACATGCTTTTTTTGACTGCAGCGAGTATGGAACACGTAGGTTGCAGGTGCCCTCGGGGGAGACAGGGGAGGTTTGAGAGCCGCCTGTTACAGATGAAAGGCAAAGCCACTTCCTGCAGGTCATGCAACTAGTTGAAGGGAAGCTCTGAGACTGGAATAATGGTTTTCTGTCTGATACTCATTGCCTTTTGGTTAAAACTAATGCTTAAGATACAAACAACAGACAAAACCCCAGTTCAACAGAAAGCACTTCTAAGTTGTGCTAACTACAAAGCACAGCAAAATTCTCCGGTGTGTCAAATTTTCAGGAACCTTCCTACGGGAAGGGCATTTATTGGCCAGGGTTGGAAAGCAATAATGGGCAATAAAAAGTGGCTTTGGTGAAGAAAGCAAAAGGCAGCCTGCAGTATGCATGGGAGAATAATGTTTTCCTTCTGAAGAGGGCAGTATGCGTCCAAGGCCAACTCATAGTTTCTTCTTAGGGCTTGAAGGCTGGAAGCAGTTCAGCCCTCAGGAACCCAGGCATCTGAGCTTATTCCTGAAAGACAAACATATCTTCACACATGTAATAGGATTCTTGAGGTTTGAGCACAGTTACACTCAGAGCTTGTACACTGAGCATTCAGGAATAAGCTCTTAGGAACCCCACAGGCACAGTGCAAACTGATGCTGAGGTGGTTATGCATGATGGATGGAAGAAACCCCAGTGATTTCTTTTTCTATGCTCTCATACTTGTCTGCCCTCCCAAATCGGCCTTTATGAAATTAAACAATAGCACAGAATCCCAGATGGTCTCCGATGTTTGCAGAAGAAAGTGTTTCTTTTCTACTAAGACTGCCTGTGCAATGTGGCTTCTGCTGCCTAAAGCAAAATACCTTCTGGAAAACATCTTTTGCACAGAAATAAAATGCTGGGAAGGGGAGGAGGGTCTTAACCCCTGGGATGCATTTATCAAGCCAATCACAAGGATTATAATTAGAACACAAACTAAGTGAAAGCTGAGCATGAAATACATTTGCAGAAAACCTGAACTGCATACAATTAAGCCCTGCCTGGTGGCATTTTGAAGTATGACATTAATACATTTTAAGGCTGGAGAAGAGTGATTTTTTTTCTTAAGTATCTTGGTCTAGTTGCATTAAAGCATTCAACGGCAGTTGTGAAGGAAAAGAATCTACACTGTTAACCGCTACACTTAAGAGGCATAAGGAGTCATCCCAGGGTAGCTTACCTGTTTATTTTTCAAAATCTTCAGATACTCTATTATTTAATATATGTGTTTATCCTCCCTGGGCATTAGTTAACCCTGGGTCTATTTTAGGGAAGTGAAGAAGAGAATTGAAGATCTTTAGGAAAAATATAGCTTCAATTCCAATCCTCATTTGGGGAAGAAGTTAAGACAACAGTGTTGAAAATCTTTCTACTATTCCCGATGGTCCAGAGAAGAAAGTCCATTTTTCAGGAGTTCTTCATCCAGGTGCCATCTCTTCAATGAAGTCTTTGCCATATTCTCCTTTCCTAAACCTACAGCCAAGAGGACACTTACTAAGTTTTTAAATTTACTTACTCATATGATTTTTCTCCCTGGAAGACTGTGACCTCCTTGAAGTCAGAGATTTTTGTCTCTTTGACCTGGGTCTCGGGCACCCAGCATATGAGTCAGTACAGAACAGATGCTTGTGTAGGGTTAGAAGACCACCCTACATAAGCCACACAAAGGCAAGCCTTTAATGGGTTGAAATGGCTTTTGCTAATACAGAAGCAAGAAAGCTGGGCTCCCCCTGAAGCATACACAGAGGCTGTTTGTTCGGAGGTAA